>JAVSCE010006011.1:0-31404 GCA_032199065.1 Smutsia gigantea | reverse complement strand
TATCCTTTGTTGTATAATAAACTGGCAAACATATGTGTTTTCCTGAGTTCTATGAGCCATCCTAGTAAAGAATTAAACCCAAGGAGCAGATCATGGGAACCCCCATTTATAGCTGGTCAGTTAGAAATACCGTGACTTGCAACTGGTGTCTGACGTGGGGCAGTCTTGTGGGACTGAATCCTTAGCCTGCAGGATGTGATGCTAATTCCGGGTCAGTAGTGTCAGAACTCGACTGAATTGTAGAACACCCAGCTGGTGTTGGCAGAACTGCTTATGTGTGACAAACCCATACATCTAGTGTTGCAAGTGTTGAGTGTGGTAGTAGTGTGAGAGTAAAGGGAAAAGGCAGGGAGTATTTTTCAGACATATTCTATTTCATTAAAAAAGTTAAAAACCAATAAATTGATTTTACTTGATCTAATACACATCCTTCCTTTTAATACACCATGAAACAGAGGCTCTAAGAGGTGAGTGACTCGCCCCAAGTAACACAG
This sequence comes from Smutsia gigantea, assembly GCA_032199065.1. Classification (NCBI taxonomy): domain Eukaryota; kingdom Metazoa; phylum Chordata; class Mammalia; order Pholidota; family Manidae; genus Smutsia; species Smutsia gigantea. The sequence goes on along the minus strand of JAVSCE010006011.1, from coordinate 30,910 downwards.
CAAACCAGGTCTCAGTACACTGGCCGGTTTTATTTTGGAAGGTCCAAGGCACAAATCGAAATCAAAAAGCATCCTCAGTGCACTCCCAGCCCTCTGCACTGCTGTACCCCCTGAACCTGTGGGCCAGCACCCACGGGCGGAAAAGCCAACAAAATATTATGTGTGATTAGTTATCAGCAGTAGCCATTTTTTTAAGTTAAAAAAAAAAGGTTTTTTAAAGTCATATAAAAAGTCTTTCTAAATGCAAATGCGATCATTTTAACTCCTCTACTTGATTTCCCTCAGTGGTATTTGTGGTTTTCAGGCCAAACACAAATTCTCAGTGTGGCAATGAAGGCTCCTCTAGACCTAGCCCCTGTCCTGCTAGCTGGCTTTGCTCTTTACCACTTCCCCATAAGCACTTTCAAAGTCTTCCCTCCATTCTCCACCTGGCCAAATCCTGTTTTGCCTGACTCATATTGCCCTTCTGAGAACCTTCCCTGGCACTGGCATCCCATACCTCTGCCTCAGCACGGACTCTGCTGCCTGGAGCTTCTCGTCTGTTTCCCCACTGGACTGCGGCATTCTTAGGAACCAGGGTCATGTCTCTGTGACATTCCTATGAACCAAGGTCATGTCACTGCACTGCAGCATTCCCACGAATCAGGGTCATGTCCTTCTGTTTGCTTTCCCTGGCACCTAGCCTAGGGCTCAGTACATAAAGGAAACTAAATAAATATCTGCTGAAGTGAATATTTGCATATTCTTACTCTTAAAATTTAATCCAAAAACAAAAACAAAAATACTCCAACACACAGGGATATCAGCTCTGTAAATCATGCAAGAAGCTCTGATTTTGACAGTGTAACTCTCCAGTTCCTAGTGTCTTGAGAGTAGGAATAAAAACTATACCTATCTTGGGAGAAATGGACGCACCAACTCAGTTTTTACTTTTTTTCTCTTTAATATATTTTTGTTAGGGGATGGTCAGTTTTGTTTTTTTAACCTTAGTAGTTGGTGATCAACAGCCTCTGGCCATTCCACCAGCTGCTCAAAGAACTGGCCCACCCACTCAAACCCCCAGACTGATCTTTCCCTGGATCACTTACAAGGGGTAGACAGCACTCTTCTGTGCGTGTCACCTTACACAGACCTTACACAAAAAAGGGGGCTAAGTCACATCATTAAGGAGGGGAAGAAACTGGAGTGAAAGGGAGACAATTAAATGCTAATCTGACTAAGTAGGGTGAGTCATGAAGGGGGCAGCTGACAGTAGGGGCTGTGGTCGTCAGAGAACCAAGCAGTCTTAGTTCAGAATTGGGTAGGAGGATGGGGAAGGAAGCATTTCCAGGTGGGAACCTGCACGAGCAATGGTTAGATATGGATGTGGGCAGAGAAGACTTGCCAGACGGGTGCCCGTCAGGGGAGGAGCCAAGCGTGAAACGGGGAACAGCAGGTGCGTTGGGTGCCCCCACAGGGGCAGGGCGAGTCATCCTCTGTGCCCCTGCCTCCACGGGCATCGTGTTGGTTTTGAAGCACTTCAGTTACCATGCCCTTGTCGGGTGAGTGGGACAAATAGTATGTACTTTAAAAATAGACATAGTACACATGTAATTGTAGATTAACGATACCAAAATAAATAAATAAATAAATAAATAAATATAGTAAAGGACCACAGGAGATGAAGAAAATAAACCCACGTCACATAGCCAGCAGCCAGCCGAACACACAGGCTGGATTCTAGACTTCTCCCTATTTCACAGACCCAAGAACTGGAGTGGGTGGGCCTCCCAAATCCTCATTTGCCAAGTGAGGAAACTGAGGACCAAAGAGCTGAAGTGATCCTCCCAAGGTCACACAAAGGCAGAGTTTAGGAGACTGGCTCGTAGCAGCTTTAGCCAACCTTATTTCTGACTGAAGGAACTTTGCATTACATTAATTGGATGGAAACTCGGAGGAGAAATCCCCATTGCAGAGAAAGTTACTTTGATAAAACAAAGTATTTTCTCATGTCTTATAACTGTTGGCATAATAGCTTCTTATATTACTGTTTCTTAAAACATTTTAATCAACCAAAAATGAAGATTTTTTAAGTGAAAAAAACTCTGAAAAGAAATAGAGCTCCCTGAGGAGAGGAAGCCCTCTTGAGAGGCAAGTCTCAAAACAGTCCAACAGGAGCTATTCAGAACTTTTTTCAGCCACTTATGAATTTTCAGGTCTTCATCAAAGAAAAAAATTAACATAAAATACACAGTGACTCCAAACTGATAAGACTACTGTCATCTAAGAATCTGTTAGCAAAAGATAACTAATATTTCCAGATTAGTACATCATCCAGATGACACAATATTATGATTGTTTATATACACATATATATAAATAGTTTTATATTGTTTATATATATATATATTTTTTGATGTTCCAGAAATGACATGGCTTGAGAAATGACTTGCTGAGAAATCTGTGTTTACATTAGGGAGAGTGGGGGGAAAAAAATCTCTTGCAGAAGTTGAAAAGATGTTAAGTGGTAAATACCAAAATGCCCAGCCAGCATGTAAGCAGGCTCTCATCCCAGCATGAATATGTGCAGCTCAGCGTTTTAAAATTTACTTTTAGCTTTTCTAGCAGTTTGAATTAACCCTTTCGCCACTTCCACTCCCAGTGTGAGAGCTCAGCCCTGAACAGAGTGAGAGTGCTGTCACAGTCCACTGCGATTCACCAGCAGACAATCCTCACCCTAAGCCCTTCCCCCAAGTGGGCTGCCTGGTGAACAAATGCCTCTCGGACCCCCTTACTATCTGGGAAGTTCAGGGCAATGCCTAGGCAAATGTTAGGAAGGCAGTCCAGCTTGTTAGAGCTCTACACAGAAAGTGAAAAGGCCTGTTAGGAGACCAAAACAGTACAAATAAATGCCACACTACAGGTACATCCAGACCAGAGGTTCTCCTGACTGTGTGTGCTAGGATCACCCCAGAGAGGCTGTCTCAGAAGGTGGCCCCCAGCATCTGTAGTTCTAAAAGTTCCTCAAGTGACTCTAAAGTACATCCCTCATTGATAGACACTCATAGATTCTCTGAAGAGCCCATTACATTTTTCTCTTAGTTTTATCCCCTAACATAGTAAAATGAAAAACAAAACAAGCAACTCAAAACTGAAAATTCCTTGAGATTAGGTCCATCTTAATGCCTGAATGGCTATTTAACTTATTGACAGAATGGGAGAATAACAGTCAAATATAAGAAAGGTGAGCACTTCCTGAGTATTTGTATAGTACTTTACAATTATTTCTCATGCATTAATGATCTTACATGGTTCCCACAGCAACACTGTGAGGCAGTGTGTTATATTAAAGATGAAGAAAACAAGCCTCAAAGACATGAAAACTTGTTCAAGATTCCTCAAACAACAGAACAGAGCAGTTGGGGGTTTGCCAAGTAGAACAAAATAACCGTTATTTTACTATAGGTAAAAAAAAAAATGTTTGAATATTTCCTACAGTTTTTCTCAACTTCTAATTTTCAGGGACATGTAAATCTTATATTTTAATTTTCATATATCCTACATCAAAATGAACATACAAATCCATTTCTCCATTAATCTCCATATCAGGGAAGTACTTGGCTCAGAAAAGAATGATCTGGAGGTGCCCCGATGATCTCAGTATTTCTGAGTTAGATTCCTTTTTTGCTGTTTATAGTGGCTTGTGTCTTTGAGGTGTTTTCCCTAAACATAGAGTATATCAGTTGCTGAAGACATTTGCTTCCAAGGGAAAAAAATAAATCCATGTCCAAGTTGTGGTGAGTTGAAATACTGCATGGTATTGGTGCTATTAAAACCAGGACTGGCCAGATAAACTCTTGTGTTCATGCCACAGTTTCCAAGCATTTAGGCCAATATGATGTGATGAACAAGAACAAAACAAAAGCCCAGGGAACAAAGGTTGACTGAGTAGTAGAGACTTATTTCAAGAATATCGATTCCAAAATAAAACCATCCAGTCCTGTAGTTGGGTGAGTGTTATTATAGCAAAGTCAAATGCTTCGTAAATGACCAGGCACTGGTTGGTTGGAAATCTAAACAAACAGCTCAGTGTCCGGCCTATTAAAGATGAAAGCAGACTTAATATATGGTGGGGCCAGCAGGGATGACGTATCTAAGTGCTACAGAGACACTCAGATCTTTTTAACACGAGCCGGCCGGCCGGGGTCCTTCGAGTGCCTGGGCGCGGGGTCCTGACGGGCGCAACCAGCTGTCCGCCGGTCTGGAGGGCTGAAAGGGACGCGGAGCGGAGAAGAAGAGGTGCGGGTAGCGCACAGGGAGACCCTGGGAAGGCGGGCGCTGGGGTGCGCTGAGCTCGCTTTGTGGAGAGCTCGACGGCGGGGGAGCGGCAGGCGGGGAAGATCAGGCAGGCAGGGGCAGCCCCGGGGCCAGGCTGTCCGCTGCCGTTTGAAAGGAGCAGTTGGGCGCTGACGCCACTGCAGCTCGGCTCCTGCGCAGCGGCGGGCCTGGCATAGCGTCACGCCCCCCGCGAGTGGCGCTAGGCGATCCGTCCTGGCGGCTTTGTGCTCTTCCGCGACTGACGCTCAGGGGCCGGGCGGAAGGCGCTGCGCGGCGCGTTTGGGACACCTGGAACGGCGACAAAAGGAGGCCAGGCACCGGCCCCAGCATGTCGCTGCCTCCGGAGAAGGCCTCTGAGCTGAAGCAGCTCATCCATCAGCATCTGAGCAAGGTGAGGGGCGCAGTGCTGGGCGAGCTCGGGTCTCCTGCCCGCCTTGGGTTCAGGAGTCCCGGGCCTGGCCGGCTACACACAGGATTGCCCAGGACTCAAGCGTGGGATGGGCAAAGCTTCGGGTTTGAAGCCAGAAGAACTTCTAGCCTCGATGAGCGAGAACAAGCCCAAGTGCTGCAAAGTTCTATCACCGAGGTAGAACGGTGTTCGTATGATAGGACGGGGAAAATGAAGAGTTCATCCAGCGATTTCTGGAAGTCAAATCGAGTATAAGTTGTACTTGGAGCAGGTTTATATTCAGAGGTCAGGAATTAGAAAGACTTTAAGGATGAAACTTGCCGTGTCAGTGAAGTTGGACCAAACCGGCAATTCTGAAAAAGTCTTGAAGTTACTAAGGGATTTATATAGTGAAAGTATTTGTGATACTTTGAAGCTTAAGAACACCATTGTTTCTTTGAGGTGCTAACAATGCAATAAGCTGAAGTAATAAAAAGCTACAGTTTATTGTTCACTTGTATGGGAGGTTTCGTGCGAAGTGTGTAGCATCTTTTATCTAAACCTCACTATAAGCTTGACAGGGCACTATTTTTTCCAGAGAATAAGTAAGTTAACTGAAGGTCACATCTAAAAAGCTGAAAGCTGAAATTCATACTCTGATGACGTGCTCCAGGACTGTGTTCTTTTGATTACACCACACTCTCTCTCAAAACATTTGTTTTGGTTGAGCATTATTTGTGAGGAAATGGTAACAAAGGTGGTAGTAGATAGCCAGTAGGGATTATTTCCAGAATTTGTACTAAAAAATTTCATTAAAGAATACTTTTATTTTTTCCTTAAAAAAAAGCATGTCCTTATTCTTGTTGAATTCTGCTAACGCTTTTACATTTTAGTTTGAGAAGCCTTCCAGAATCGTCCAACTACTGTCCCATTATTTTTTTCCTTGAGTCAGTATTTTAGAAAGAAATTAGCCAATTGGCAACATTTGACTGGTTTGTAATGTGACTTGTAACTCGAGTGTTCTGCATAGATGGATGTCCATGGCAGAATAAGAGAAATCCTTGCTGAGACAATACGAGAAGAATTGGCCCCTGATCAACATTTATCAACAGAAGATTTGATCAAAGCCCTTAGACGTCGGGGTATCATTGATGATGTGATGAAAGAACTTAATTTTGTTACTGTGAGTAATCTTTTAGGGGAAATATTTTGCGAGTATATTCTCATGCTTAATACTACTTATAGCGTCCATATTTGGGGCCTCCTTTTAGTAAAACCACTTTAAAGTTTTAAAGAACATCTTGTCTAGTAATATCCTTGTTTTAAGTAATGGCTAACTCCATCCTTAAATGTAACAAGTATGATTATGTATCAGTGAAATTAGAATTATATATTGTGTTCTCTTTACAGTGACAGAATTTTCTCATGTTATTCTCTAGGTCTGTAATTTTTATATATATTTTAATCAAATTAGTTCGCTATAACCTAGTTCTTTTTCATCAGTATTGTTATGTAATTTTTTTAAATTAAGCTTATTTTTAAAATTCACTCACTCTTATAATTAACATTATCAGTTTTTTCCAAAAATAATTGTGTAAGAAACTTCAAGTCCTTTCATACAGATAGGTCAGTAGTGAGATGATAGCTCTCAGGGCACAAATTAGTAAGTAGGCCTGTTGAAGCAATAATGAGAACTGTGACCTCAATACCTGGGTGATGTAAAAGTTGGACGGACTTCATAATACACCAGGGAATAAGTATTTTAATATAGCCACCTTTTTTGGTTTTTGAGGTTTATAAACCCATTTGTTTTAAAAATTGACCTAATAACAGCTTCTGCTGTGTGAATGTCACTTCCTTATTCAAATCAGTTCATGGTGGAATCATAAGCCAAATGATTTATGAAGTTTAGAGAAAGTTTAACCTTGTTTAAGGTATCAAGGATTTGTTTTTAGCATTCTGTGGACACTGCTTGAAGCCAATTTAATTCTTTAATACTAGACTTTGGGAGTGACCAGTTCTATCATCTTTTTTTCAGGCTTTTCATTAATTTAATTATACGTAGAAAATAAGGAGTTTTTTGAGGGGGCTTTATCCTATCTACTTTTGGTTCAGTTCTAACTCTCATTATTGGCATTTCCTTGCTTAACTGTAATTTTCGTTTTCTAATTTGTTTTGATTTTTTTCCTGCTCTCTAGGACAGTGTCGATCAAGAAATCCCTTCCTCTCCAAAACCACCTGTATGTTTTAGTGATAGACAATCAACATTAAAAAAAAGTATGTGTATTTCTTTTTAACATTAATTTTCTTGGTTTAGTTTTGCATATTGATATGCTGAAGAGTTCGGTATTTGGTAGAAAACATTTCAATTTTTTCTTTTCCAAGAATGAAATAGCTAAATTGTTGTGATTAATCTGCCAAAAGACTTAGATTCTGTTTTGCGTTAAGTATATCAGGAGAGTTAATTGAATGCCTGACAAAGTGAAAGCAAAAACAGGATCACCTGTTTTTCATGTTTTAGTAATAATGTATTTTATAAAAATTGTACAGCCTTGCTTTTTTAAGGGTAATGTATAACCAAACAAGCCTACTTGTTGAGCTGATAATTGGTTTGAGTTGGTTTTTGGAGGTGAAGGAATGTTGGATAAGAAACTAAAAAGGAAAGCTATCTTAAACCTTCGCTCTGACTCCTTTCTAGTTGGGAGAAAGTAGCCAAAATGTAAATTCCGAAAAAATATCCTATTATGTATCTTTTCTTCCCTGGGTGCAAATGGACCTGATACATAATAAATTTGGTACTGTTTTTCTTTTTTAAGTCTTTGGTTTTATTTTTGTCAGCTTATTATCTCCTGTTGTCTTGATCACATTTCTTAAGTTATTTGGCAGTTTCCTCATATATATTGCTACACTTTACAGCTAATATTGATCCAACACGGAGGTATCTTTACCTTCAGGTTTTGGGTGGAAAAGCCTTCTTGGAACATCTGCAAGAACCTGAGCCTTTACCAGGACAAGTCTGTTCAACCTTTACTTTATGTTTACATTTTCGAAACCAGCGTTTTCATTCTAAACCTGTTCCATGTGCCTGTGAACCAGATTTTCATGATGGCTTTTTACTTGAAGTACACAGAGAAAGCTTAGGTAAGGAGCAATAATAAGTTTCATTAATTGAGTAGATCTTTCTTAGGTTTTATTGCAGAGCAACTATAACAACTTTTGCCCTAAGGAGGACTTACACTGGATGAATCTCCTTGGTCTTTTGTTTATTTCCCCCCACCCGTCCACCACTCTTTTCTGTATAAACAACTTCTACCTACTCTATTTTCTACTTATCTTCCCTGAAGATTATTGTTTGACTGTTCTAATGGTTGGTTCTTTAGTAATAAACATTTAAATATTTATTGGGTACATGGTACTATGCTAGCCAAGTGCTGGGAATATAGTGGAGAATAAGACATGATCATCTCATTTATGAAAGGGCTAGATTTATGATGTTATGTAACTTAAAATCAAGGTTTAGTTGTGAATGTATAACTGATAACTTTAAAATTATGGTACTTAATTCCTGTAATTATTTTACACTCTTTCTTTCTATAAAGGTATTTTATACATTTTAGTTGTCCATATAGAAATCTTTATAATGTATTTGTAAACTTAGCAAAGTTGTAAAATGATATATACCTTCAGAGTTTTAGGTTACTGAGATGGCTAATGCACTACTAAAACTGATTTTTTGATATTCCTTGTTGAAAAATGTTACCCTAATAAGGCAGTTAGTGGTTTAAAATGCCAACTCCATGGTGCTAGATCTTTTGAGTTTTGTGTAGATAATACAGTGATTATTTCTGGAGGTTTAGGGATATAGGTAGTTTGGGGATTAATGTTGACATAATGGAAGGCTTTTTATTTTAGTAGTATGTACTTAAGTACTTTTGAAGAACAGACTTATCTCTTAAAGATCAGAAGACACTGATAGGCATTGAGTAACTAGGTAACTTGTCGCTATTCTACCAGTCATCTCAAAAGTTAGAACTAGAAATAAGACTGTACCTTTTTTTATTCCCAGTCTGTATTATGCCTTCAGAGGCATTACCAAATTGTTCTCTTTGGTTTTATACAAGTTTACTCTTAGTATCCTTTTCAATAAATATTTTCTAACTGAACATGTCATGCAGTGTAATTTGTTTTGGTTTATGTTGCTAGGTGATGGAACTAGAATGGCTGATTCTACAACAATGTTATCAATAAGTGATCCAGTTCATATGGTGCTAATAAAAACAGACATATTTGGTGAGACCACGTTAGTAGCATCCTATTTTCTTGAATGGCGATCAGTTTTGGGCTCAGAAAATGGAGTGACCAATCTTACTGTGGAACTTATGGGTGTAGGTATGATGACTAATATCACTGTTACCTTTTTCCACCCACAGTTTGTTTATAAATACATTTTATAATTTTTAAATGCCTTTATAAACCAAGAGAGAAACATGTAAAAAGAATTTCATTTAGAATTACAACTGGACCTCCAGTATTATAGTTTGGGATATGTCTTGAAGAATAGTATGAGTGTAGAATTTCAGTCAGTCTCATGTCTCAAGGAAAATTTCTTTTCTGGGAAATGAATATAGAAAAGTTGAGGGCTTTTTTTTCAAGTTTATTTGGTTATGTATAAGGCTGTAGAGAAAATTAAGATTCTCCACACATTTGCATGCACAAATACACAAAAACCTGTGCTCCAGCATACCTCAGAATATATAGTACATCTCCCTTAGTATCAGTGGCTTCCTGCAGCAGTGGCTCTTATGGAATATAGAGTGGGTATTCTAACCTTCTACACGTGGGAAGGTATGACTCAAAAAGACATGCTGACTTGATCCATGTCAGGATCAATGAATCGTACTCAAGGATAGATAATACCTATTTTATTCACCATTGTCTCCTTGGACTTTTGCTTACTATTTGATATGCAATGCGTATTTGCTGATATAATTAAAAACAAAACTAAACCAGTGTTTTATGTGTAATGTATAGTGGAATTCTTAAATATTAAACTTAGTCACAGAGTTAAAGCTGGCCAGTACACAGTATTGCTTTAGTAATTCAGATTTTAACAAGTCAGACTCAGGATTTTTTTTTTTAAGTAGGAGGAAAAATTTTATGTAGGAGATGTATTTTCAAAAGAGATACCTATTATTATTTGTATTCAAATATAGGCCTAACATGATAATCATAATGACCCAGAAACAGTTGTATTCTGATTCGTCAAAGTACTATTAAGTAGTTCTGGTGTGAATATTTGTTTTCTAATTCTTTAAATGCAGGCATGGATTGAAAGTTTGTACTTACATGTGAAAAATGGGAAGGAATTAATGGGAATTACTATCTGTGTTAAAAATATAAATGTTTTCTGAGAATGAGGTGTTAATAGTTGCTTTGACTATTTTTAATGTAAGTCTGGTTGGTATTTTATATTTAACAGATAAAAAATAAGAATCTCAAGTCTTTTCAGGCCTGAAATCCCTTAAAATGTAATTAGGAAGCTAAGAAAATAGGTAATCGCCTTATGATTAGATAAAGGCTTTTGTATAAAATAATAACTAATTTAATTTGATTCCTTTTTAATATGGATATTAAAGGTAATGTTGAATACCTTTATTCCATGTAAAGCACAAATTCTTAAGTTATTTTGATTAGACATTTATTGACTGAACATACATAGTATTGAAACCTCTGAAGTTCTAAATATTTATTTATATTTATAGGTACAGAATCAAAAGTTTCTGTGGGAATTTTAAATGTAAAACTTGAGATGTACCCCGCACTCAATCAAACATTATCTCAAGAAGTAGTGAACACACAGGTAAATAATTCTGAATTCCTGTTTGCATCTTTGTTTTCGTAGTAGTATATTCACCTGTAGCTCTTAGAAAGTAACTTTTTTTGTAGAAAATTATCTTTTATTAGGTTTAAGCAAGAAAATGACATGATTTATTATTTAAAAGTATTTGTCTTGGGTAAAAAGAACACTCATCTGGAGACTGGGTTGTACTGGGAAAAGTGTAGAAACAGTGCAGTCAGTTAAGAGGCTCTTACAAGAGATGGTGGTGGCTTAGATTAGGGTGCTTGTAAAGATGGGGAGAAATGCATAGATACGTTACATACTTTGTATTAATTGAGAATGAATAGAAATTGAAAAATACTTTTTAAAATTTCAAGCTTGCTTTGGAACGTCAGAAAACTGCAGAGAAAGAGCGATTATTTCTTGTATATGCTAAGCAGTGGTGGAGAGAATATTTGCAAATTCGACCCTCACACAACTCAAGGCTGGTTAAGATTTTTGCACAGGTTTGTAAGTATTTAAGATTTACTGTTGTATATGTAAATTTTTTAGAGGTGATTTAATAAAATGTGTTTATTGCAGACAGATATAAAATAGAATGCTGATTTTGTAAAACTTTCATTGAGGATAAGTGACATAACTTTTATTCTTCATTATCAGTTGTTGTTTATTAAAACCCTTTTTTAATATATTTGACTTAAAGTAGATGAAAACCCATTTTGTTTAACTTGGGTGTGTCCTTGATTGATACTTAGTACTAAGTAATTAGCTACCAGGACACTTCATAATTTAAATCTAAATCCAGCTTTTGTGTACAAAACTGGGGTTTTGGGCATGTATGTTTTTATGTTGGGTTTTTTTTTTAAGACAAACAATATTACATACAATGATTTTATAAAACCAAGATCTCTAAACTGATGACCAGTTATACTTATTTTTATTTATTATTTATTATTTATTATTTTTTTATTGAAATAGAGTTGATATGCAATATTATATTAGTGTCAGGTGTACAACAGTGATACAACAACTACGTACATTATGAAATGCTCACCACGATAAGTGTAGGTAGAAAATATGGAAGACTGCATGAATTTGCATGTCATCCCTGCACGGGGGCCATGCTAACCATCTCTGTTATCATGATGACCAGTATATTTAATTGCAGCATTTTAACTATATGTTTTGCCTCTAATTTTCCTGTATCCTAAGCCCATTTTTCTCTCAATAACAAACCAACATAAAATGTACGATCAGATCTATGTATTTTTGCACAGGAACTATTCAAATATTTTATATGTATTCAACCTCATATAGTTGCACCTTGAACAACACAAGTTTGAACTGCACAAGTCCACTTATACATGGATTTTAAAAAATAAATATATCGGAAAATTTTTTGGAGATTTGCCACAATTTGAAAAAACATTTTCTTTTCTCTAGTTTATTTTAAGAATACAATATATCAATATATAACATACAAAGTATGTGCTGACTGTGTTACCGTCCTATCTACAGTAGACTGTTAGCTAAGTTTTTGGGGAGTCAAAAGTTATACATGTAATTTTCATGGGGAGTTGGCACTCTTAACCCTCTGTTTTGTTCAAGGGTTACCCCAGATGCTTTTATTTGAATATAGTGTAGTAGTATTTTGAATTATATTTCTCAAATTCTGTACATTCGTCTAGCTTTATCCCACATCCCCTAGATTTTAGGACAGCTAAAAGTGGCTCAGTTTCTAGTCGAGGAGCTTGGGAATGGGAAACCCTAGTTGACTAGTGGTGGAAAAGAGGGGAAAGGCTCCTGACTCTCCGGAAGCATTGTCTATATGTTGAATGAATGGGCAGGCAAGGTAAAAGTGATGTTGGGACAGGGTGAAGAGAAACCAGTCAAAATATAACTGACTCCCTGTAGTCTGTTTTGATGTGAGGTTGTTCACTGCCAGGTGGAATCTAGGACTGGGAGGGGGAAGAGAAAGGAAGTGGGTCATAGAAATGGCAAATGAAGGAGGAGGAGGAAGAGGATGGAATATGCCGGGTCTCAAGAAATGGTGAATTTCTTTTAGGAAATACTACTTAAATTCCTGTCTAAATTCATTTTAAGATTTGGACCCCATAAGTCATTTAATCTGATGGTAACCATATGAGAGTGTCAAGTGGCCAGGCATTGCCACCTTTTATAAATGATATGAGGGATAAAGATATGAGGAGTCTTTTCTAAGATCAAATAGCAACTCAGTTGTGGCCGGCTCCATTAAATTGCAGTTTTGCCTTGTGCTTTTTTGGTTGGGCTGCTGCTTCTTACCATATATAGAAAGTAAATAAAATGTTTACCTTAGGTTCACCAGAGGTGTTTCTTGCTGCTGCTTTCTATGTTTGACCGGATATGAAATTAAGGAACAACCATTATTTAAGGTAGTCAGTCTAATCACAGGACTACAGTGTGAAAACAAAAAAAATTACTATACATGGTCTTAGAATGAGTTTCTAGTGCTTCCAGACTCAAGAGGAAATAGTTTACAGCAGCACTATCCAATAAGACTTTCTGCAGTTGCAAAAGTGTTTTATATCTGTGCTGTCCAATATGGTAGCCCTTAGTCAGAAATGGCTTTTGAGCATACAAAGCATGACTAATGTGATAAAGAACTGAATTTAACATATGGTTAGTGACATTCTTACTGGACACTGAAGGTTTAGAGGCTGAAATACTGAACTTTTCAAGACTTTTAAGTAGTTTATGGGTGTATATTTAGATATTACTGGAAATACTGCTCTAACAAAACATATAATGATGTATCTTGTAGGCTGAGATGCTGCTATTGATGATCGATTGGGGCAAATGGGTCCCTTTTTAGGTATTCATCCCTTTCTTGCCTGTTAGTGGAATTGTAAGAATAAGACTAACTGGCCCACACAGGAACAGAATTAACTCTCTGTATCCTAACCAAACATCTGTAGAATCCTTAGTGTCATTATGCTTAATAATCCATTCTACTTTTCCTCCTTCACTAGCTGGCTTTGCTTGAAGTTACAATAGTAGTTCATTTAATGGTGGCTTTTAAATTTTCTATTGCAAGAAATTTTTAAATTATAGAAGTTGACTTCTAAGACCATTAAGTTTTTTAAAAATTGTAAATTGAGAATTGAGGCTGTCTTTTTAATATTCAGATTGTGACTTAAGGACTTTCTCGTACTACATAAGACAGTGAGAAAAAGATACGTGCCTTATAGAGTTGAGAACCATAGATATGAGTGAAAATCGTATTAGTCATTTTACTTTTTGTCATATAAAAATTCATGATCTTTCTCATTATAATTAAGTGTAAGGTGAGAGCCCTACCTCCCCACTCTTGCTGCAGTATGGGATTGTATTGGAGAAGTGATGTTATTGTGATGTAGAAAGAGATCAGTGATTCTGGTCATTCAAACAGTTGGCGTTTCTGTTGGTTGAATTAGATCTGATTTCTGAGGAGCCTTGCCGTGATAGAATATTAAAGTCTTTGAACTTTGAGTAGAAAGTGGTCCTCTGACTTTGTCATCTCAGTAATCATGAAGTTAAGGGAAATATAGGCTTTGGTATATTAATTCTAAAAGTACAGTGGCATATAGTCATCAGAGACTCTTGTATGCAAAGTGATTATTCAGCTCCAGTGCTAGGATACATCCTGTATTTAAAATGTGAGATATTTTCCTAAAATGATTTTCAAAACTCTGCTTTCAGGTGACTTGGTTAACAAATCATTTTTTCCTGTGAATCTTCAAGTACAATGGAAACAAATTAAAAATGAGCTGTGATCGTTGTTTTATCAGTTAATCAAAAAAGTTATTTTTCTGTCTAGATATATATTATTGAATCCGTATGCTAATATGAAAGAATACTTCAGTTTAGATCCTTTTTCCATCCCCCACCTACCTGCCTATCCTTTCTCACATAAATTCTTGTTGTTTGTTTTTTTTAACTTTATTGAGGAATAATTGACAAATGTAATTGTATGTATTTAAAATATACAATGCAATGATTTGGTACACATACACATTGTGGAATGTTACCAAGATCAAGATTATGAACACATCTATCACCTCACATAGTTTACTCTTTTGTGTGTGTGTGTGTGTGTGGGTGTGTGTGTGTATGGTTAAGAATGCTTAAGATTTATCTCAGCAGCTTTCAAGTTTACAATGCTGTATTAACTGTGGTCACCATGCTATACATTAGATTTTCAGAACTTACTCCTCTTATAACTGAAATTTTATACCCTTTGACCTTCATCACCCCATTTTCCCCTTTCCCCAGCCCCTGGCATCCATCATTCTATTCTCTTTTTCTATGAAATCAGCTTTTTTATTATTTTTTTTTTTAAGATTTTAAAATTCTGCATATAGTGATACCATACAATATTTGTCTTTCTCTGCCTGGCTTACTTCACTTAGCATAATGACCTTCAGTTTCATCCATGTTGTCACAGATGGCAGGATCTTTTTTTTTAATGACCAAATAGTATTCCATTTAATATGTATACCACATTTTCTTTATCCATTCATCCATTGAAGGACATTTTGGTTGTTTCAGTATCTTGGCTGTTGTGAATACTGCTGCACTGAACATGGCTGCGAAGAGATACTGCTTTCATTTGCTTCAGAGATATATCCAGGACTGGGGTTGTTGGGTCATACAGTAGTTCAACTTCTTACCGCCACAGGCTTTGGAGTCAGATAGCTCAGGGTTTGAATCCTGGCCCTGTTGCATAATAGCTGTTAGCTTCAGTTTCTTCATCTACAGTGTGAAAGTAATAAGAGATGTTATGAGGATTAAAAGAGAAATTGTATGCACAGCACTGCAGTTTAGTATTGGATGCAAGATAAGTATCACTAGCCATACCCAGATTTATTTTATCACACATTAATGTAGTCTCAGAAAAAGTGATGAAATTGGGAATGATTAATCTGTCATTACAGGCAATGTTTTTCCCCTCTACCTCTAGGATGAAAATGGGATAAATAGACCAGTCTGTTCATATGTTAAACCTCTTCGAGCTGGGAGGCTTCTGGACACTCCAAGGCAAGCAGCAAGATTTGTTAATGTCCTTGGTTATGAAAGAGCCCCTGTCATCGGAGGAGGTGGTAAACAGGAACAGTGGTGCACTCTGCTGGCATTTCTCTGTAGAAACAAGGTATCCCACACACAATAGAATTACAAAGCAGTGTATCATAGTTTTTGTGAATTTATGGTATGTTTGTAAAAGAATCAACTTAGAAAAAGATGTATTTATTGGCACGTTGAACAAGTTAGAATCTTGTTTTCTCTATTTTTCCTAACATTTCAATGTCAGTACATAAAGAAAAAATAGCATTTTTATTTTTTATGTATTTTCTTATTTAATGAAATGTGATTTCTGTGAGGTCGGGACCTACAAGTACTGTTGTGTCAGAAACCAAAGTACAGAGGTAAATCAACCAACGAGTTAAAGGTGGTGCCAGGACCAGAAACATAATCTAGTATTATTCATGTGTTAAAATTTGCTTAGATGATGTATTTTTTTTTTAAGAAAATGGCAGTACAAAATGAATACGGAAAAAATCTTGGATTGCATGGCATTTTGTTTGGTTTCATACCTAAGTATGTATTTAAGAATTTGTGTGCTTTTATAGATGCTAAGTGAATTGATTTCAGTAAACTAAATTTATAGACTATGGGATATTTCCTAATCTTCTGTTAAAAATATTATTAAAAAATAATACTTGTAGTATTCCAATTCTGTTGAAACAACAGAAAAAATTAATGTATTGTTTTGAAATAATTTTGTTTAGTTTGAAGTTGTGTGATTAGTACAAGTATTCACAAGGCAAAGCTTATAGAGTGAAAGAAACTATTGAGAAATTGATATGTCAAACTGTCTGAAAGACAACTGAAAAGAGTTAAACATTACTTAAAAAAAATTTTTTTTGATTTATTTCCAAGCCATAGTTCCCAAAAGTTTTGTGTATGGATTTAAACTTTTTTGTTTCAAATATAGTAGAAATGATGCCTATTTGAAATTATCTATGTAATTCTTTTGTAAAGCAAATAACCCTCTCATTCACTGTTCTGTTTACCTAAGTTTGTTTAAAGAGAAAGTAATCTTAAATTAGAAGCTTAAAAATAATTTAAAATATTTTTCTTAAAAGACAGCATTATAACAGTATAGGTGAAATTTCACTCATAATTCTCCTACCAATTTTTCATCTTTTTGTGTTTTTGTGTTTTTTTTCCTTTATATATATCACTTTTTCCATAATTACAAATAAAATACAAATAAAATTCTGTGTCCTGCTTTATAACTTAGCATTCTGCTATGAATATTTTCCCAGGTGTTGCTATGTCTTTATGATCTACATTTTTGAATGGCAGTATAAAGTTTTCTTCAAAATCTGCTTAACCATTTTGCCATTATAGGAACTGTTTCTTTTGGCTGCTTGCTTCTAGTTTTTTAATACTGTTGTGAAAGAATTTTTGCATTGAGTATTTTTGGTTGTATTGTTATTTTTCTTTTGAATTTTTTTAGTATAAAATCTCAGTATAGAAATTACTAGGTCTAAAAAGCTGGACATTATATTTTTCAAAAGTTAATTTAATGGTCATACAGTGTTTTAGTAGAGTAATTAAAAAACTACATTGTAGAGCCACTAAACGAAAAATTTTGGGGGAAAGAAATCGTCCCTCATTCTAACACTGAACTCAGTAGTTATTTTTGCTTTTGCATATTACCTGTAGTCCAATAAATACTTAAATACGCATCTTTGCATAATTGTAGCCCTGCTGTTTAATACTTTGGTAATGTTTTCTCATAGAACGTATTATCAGATATTTTGGTTTCCTTGTAGCTTTCATAATTTTTTTTTTAATTGTGGAAGTAATACTGTCAGAATTTAGAAAATGGAAAGGAAAATTATATACAACGTACTCTAATTATAGTCATTGTTGGCATTTTGTTGCCTTTTCACCCATTTTCCTATTTTTCTTAAAATGATCATGTATAGATATTGTAACTGATTGTTTTAATTTGAGTTTTTGCCCATTTATTTGCATTTACTGGTATGTGATTTGTCTTGTCAGTTCATGTCCTTTAACTATTCATCTTTAAAATCTTACTGCTTTTCTGTGTTGTATGAGTCATTTTGATTCATTTTGAATCTGAATACCCCTCTTAAAAGTGTACATATTATGACTATCAGATTTGTTAGTATTGACTTTGTAAAGTAATTTAGACTCTTCTAAAATTAGTATATTCTCTTTTTTTCCCTCATTGTTTCAGTTTAACACCGGACTAGTCATTGAAAGTAAAAAATTTGATACTTTTTAATTGTAATTTTGTATTTAAATATTTAACAAGGAAAATGTGAAGGAATAAATACTTAATTTTGATTTATTTCATTTTCTTAGGGTGATTGTGAAGATCATGCTAACCTTCTATGCAGCCTTCTTCTTGGGTATGGATTAGAAGCCTTTGTCTGTGTTGGGACTAAGGCAAAAGGAGTGCCTCATGCGTGGGTTATGACTTGTGGCACCGATGGAACCATCACTTTTTGGGAGAGTTTAACAGGACACAGGTTTGTCAACTAAGTTTACAAAGATGTTAAAATGAAGGTATACATGTTTTAATTGATAGGTTCTGTTTATATTGTGGTACTCAAAGGCACATAATAGATAATTTTAGTTATTGGAGCCCTTTTGATGAGTATATAAAAAATCACTTCAATTAGGATAGCTATTAAACTCTAAGAAAATTCATACACCTGACATACCAACATGATATTGGTAAAAAAAATAATTATATTTACTTTTAATTTTGTAAGATTGGCATATGCTTTTCCTCATGATCATCCCTGAACCTAAAAATAAGTTCAAGTTGTAAATCATCATTTCTTTTAAAAATTTGATGTGGTCACCAACTCTGTGTTCGTAGATCCACTATACATTCTTTTAGTCCTTTGCCTGTTACCAGATTTTTGAAATAATTAAGTGTTCCCTTCCACGTTGAACAGTCTTTCCTTGGCTGCTCTCATAGCATTGTCTTTCAGGTTTCATTGCTCTCTGGCTGTTCTCAGCGTACCTTCATTTTGTCTTTAAATGTTGCAGCTCCTAGAAGCACAATCCTGAGTCCTCTTCTCATTTGACTGGGCTCTCTTTTTCCCTGGTTAATAACCATTTTGGTTAGTGCTAATCCTATATGGTGAAATTATTTTAATCGTGTCACCTGAGATAAATGTTTTTTATCTTAACAATATACGTAAAATATATTCTTGTGTCAAAGGAATAAAGTTGGTTTCTGTTTCATAAGATGTGCCATACAATTAATACAGAGTCATCAAATTGTGGACCTAAGAAGGAAAAACAAGTGTTAAACTCTAGTCTGGGAAACAGTTATGGCCTAAGTGTTAGAATGATTTTTTCATCAGTAAGATGCTCTCTTCTTTATTTTTAAGTTCTTATCCTAAAATTACAACTTTTTTTTTAGGTACATCCACAAATCTACCAATCCCGAAGAACCTCCAGTAGCTGAACAGCCCAAACCATTGTACCCATACCGAACGATTGGTTGTGTTTTCAATCATCAGATGTTCCTGGGAAATTGTCAGCCCTCTGACTCAGTAGAAATCTGTATATTTGATTTGAATGATGAATCCAAATGGAAACCCATGAGTGAAGAAGCAATTAAATCTGTGTGTGCTCCTGGAGCTACAACATCCCTTCCTCCCTTTCCACCTCTTTGCGCGTCCACGATTGATGCGTCAGTGACAAGTAATGAAATAGAAATGCAGCTAAGGCTACTGGTATCAGAACATAGGAAGGTAAATAACACTTTTGTAAATTTGTAGTCTTGTACAGTTTATTAAATTTCTTTATGTATTTAATGACTTTTTTGGCATGTATGTTAGAGCCAGTCACTGTTCTAGCTCTGAACAAAACAAATTCAGTCCCTGCCTTTATGAAGCTTGGTGTTTTGAAAGTCATGAGAGTTTAGTTCTGAGACTCAGAAATTTCCAAATTCACCAATACTTTCTTTTTTTTTTTTAATGTGTCATTGATATATAATCTTATGAAGGTTTCACTTGAACAATGTTGTGGTTATTACATTCACCCATGTTATCAAGTCCTCACTTCCCCGCCCCCGCATTGCAGTCACTTGTCTGTCAGCATAGTAAGATACTATAGAGTCATTACTTGTCTTCTCCCTGCTGTGCTGCATTCCCCGTGACCTACCTATATTGTGATTGCGAATCGTAATGCCCCTTAATCCCCTTCTCCCTCACTCCCCACCCACTTTCCCTAACCCCTTCCCTTTGGTAACCACTAGTCCCTTCTCAGAGCCTCTGAGTCTGCTGCTGTTTTGTTCCTTCTGTTTTGCTTTGTTGTTATACTCCACAAATGAGTGTAATAAATTGCTACTTGTCTTTCTCCACCTGGCTTATTTCACTGAGCATAATACCCTATACCTACATCCATGCTGTTGTAAATGGTGGATTTGTTTTCTTCTTATGGCTGAATAATATTCCATTTTGTATGTGTACTGCATCTTTATATCCATTCATCTACTGATGGACACGTAGGTTGCTTCCATATCTTGGCTATTGTAAATAGTGCTGCAATAAACATAGGGGTACATATGTCTTTTTGAATCAGGGATCTTGTTTGCTTTGGGTAAATTCCTAGGAGTAGAATTGAGGAACCTCCATATTGCTTTCTACAGCAATTGAACTAGTTTACATTCCCACTAACAGTGTAGGAGGGTTCCCCTTTCTCCACATCTCTCTAGCATTTGTTGTTCCTTGTCTTTTCAATGTTGGCCATCCTAACTGGTGTGAGGTGATAATTTCATTGTGGTTTAAATTTGCATTTCCCTGATAATTAGCAATGTGGAGCATCTTTTCATGTGCCTGTTGGCCATCTGAATTTCTTCTTTGGAGAAGTGTCTGTTAAGATCCTCTGCCCATTTTTTTTAACATATATTTTTATTGAGGTATTATTGATATACACTCTTACGAAGGTTTCACATGAAAATACAATGTGATTACTACATTTACTCATATTATCAAGTCCCCACTCATACCCCAATGCAGTCACTGTCCATCGGTGTAGTTAAGATGCCACAGATTCACTATTTGCCTTCTCTATGCTACACTGTTTTCCCTGTGACCCCTCACACCATGTGTACTAAACATAATACCCCTCAGTCCCCTTCTTCCACCCTCCCCACCCGCCCTCCCACACCCCTCCCCTTTAGTAACCACTAGTTCCTTCTTGGAGTCTCTGAGTCTGCTGCTATTTTGTTCCTTCAGTTTTGCTTCATTGTTATACTCCACAAATGAGGGAAATCATTTGGCACTTGTCTTTCTCTGCCTGGCTTATTTCACTGAACATAATATCCTCCAGCTCCATCCATGTTCTTGCAAATGGTAGGATGTTTCTTTCCTGTGGCTGAATAGTATTCCATTGTGTATATGTACCACATCTTCTTTATCCATCCATCTACTGATGGACACTTAGGTTGCTTCCATATCTTGGCTATTGTAAAAAGTGCTGCAATAAACATAGGGGTGCATATGTCTTTTTGAATCCGAGAAGTTGTATTCTTTGGGTAAATTCCAAGGAGTGGGATTCCCATATTTCTATTTTTAGTTTTTTGAGGAGCCTCCGTATTGCTTTCCACAATGGTTGAACTAGCTTACATTCCCACCAGCAGTATAGGAGGGTTCCCCTTTCTCTGCATCCTCGCCAGCATTTGTTGTTCTTAGTCTTTTGGATGCTGGCCATCCTTACTGGTGTGAGGTGATATCTCATTGTGGTTTTAATTTGCATTTCCCTGATGATTAGCGATGTGGAGCATCTTTTCATGTGTCTGTTGGTCATCTGAATTTCTTCTTTGGAGAACAGTCTCTTCATATCCTCTGCCCATTTTTTAATCGGGTTATTTGCTTTTTGGGTGTTGAGACATGTAAGGTCTTTATATATTTTGGATGTTAACCCCTTGTTGGATATGTCATTTACAAATAATATTCTCCCATACTGTAGGATGCCATTTTGTTCTGTTGATGGTGTCCTTTGCCATACAGAAACTTTTTAGTTTGATGTAATCCCATGAGTTCATTTTTGCTTTTGTTTCCCTTGCTCGAGGAGATGTGTTTAGTAAAAAGTTTCTCATGTTTATATTCAAGAGATTTTTGCATATGTTTTCTTTTCTTCGCAGAGTTTTATGGTTTCATGACTTACATTCAGGTCTTTGATCCATTTTGAATTTACTTTTGTGTATGGAATTAGATAATAATCCAGTTTCATTCTCTTACATGTAGCTGTCCAGTTTTACCAACCCATTTGTTGAAGAGACTGTCTTTTCTTCATTGTATATCCATGACTCCTTTATTGTATATTAATTGGCCATATATGTGTGGGTTTTTATGTGGGTTCTGTTACATTGATCTATGGGTCTGTTCTTGTGCCAGGACCAGTTGTTTTAATACTACATTAAAGTCAGTGTCTTTTACAAAGCAAATGCTCAGTAAATATTTGAGTGTACATGCAGTTCATTTGTTGACTCCGCCCCCGAACTACAGTTCAATTTATGGTAGGAATAATCAAATTAAGCAGATTCAATCTTAGTAAGTTCTTTAAAGTCATAAAATGTGACCTCAAAATTCAGTGACACTGTTTCCATAGTAGAACTATTCCATACCATCTTTTCTCATGGATATTAAGGAAGTATAGGATTTGGAACCTTTGCCAATATCATTGTACTGAATGTTGTTTTGGTTATTTCTCTAAGAAGTAAAACCTGATACCTGTAATTCCTTTTTTTTACCTCTCTGAACTGTATAATAATTAGTAGAAAGTTAAAAAAACTATGACAGTTTAAAAAAATCTTTTCTTGGCATGCATTAAAATAATCACCATCTATTATAACTAATTGGTTTTTTAAATATTCATATATTTCACTTTTGTTTATCAATTACTATAGGATCTTGGCCTCACTACTGTTTGGGAAGACCAACTTTCCTATCTCTTATCGCCAGCTTTGGCTTCTTATGAATTTGAGCGTACAACCAGTATATCTGCAGGCAATGAAGAATTTCAAGATGCCATAAGGAGGGCTGTACCTGATGGTCACACATTTAAAGGATTTCCAATACATTTTGTGTATAGAAATGCAAGGCGTGCATTTGCTACATGTCTTCGGTAAGGTGGAATTTATGAATTCATAAATGTTTTTTACTTAGGAATTTTAGCTATCAGTCTGATAGTTATTTAGGGATGACTTCAGAATCACACTGGGAGCTTTTATAATGATTTAACCCTCCTTGCAACAGATTGTGATTCATTAGGTCTGCAGTGTAGCCCTAGTTTGGAATAATTTTCCTGGTAATTTTGGTGCAGTCTCAGTGGAGGATCTGTGATACTGTCTAGTATAATTTTTTAAATGTATGGACGCTGAGGAAATACTCTATAATTTGAATAGCTTATCCAAAATTAGCCATTAGTAGCAGAGACAGGATTAAAAAAAATTTTTTTTAATGTTGACTTGACTTAGAAATAAGAAAGGAAAACTTATTTCACTTCTTAACGGAAGAAATTTTCTTTATTCTGTAGGTCTCCTTTCTGTGAAGAAATAATCTGTTGCCGTGGAGACCAGGTGCGACTGGCAGTTCGTGTCAGAGTGTTTACTTATCCTGAATTGGCATGTGCTGTTTGGATCATGTTTGCTTGTAAATATCGCTCAGTATTATAGAGCTAACAAATATTTCTATAAGAGTATAATATAGCTGTGTTTTATTGGAATTTTACACATTGTACTTTGCTAGCTATTTAGAGGTTCATTATTTTAGAAATCACAACCTGGCTTGGATGTCATATTTCCCTTTTGTATATACCTGACAGTGTTTAAAAAAATCATGTGTGTATTTAAAAATTAAGGATGAAAAGCTTGTATAAGTCTGAGTGGAATTTAGTATAAATTAAGTGTATATTCTATTTTAATAAATGCTACTTTGTTTATAGGTATTCAGTAGTTTAAATATGAATATAAAATTTACTCAGTTTTCTTTAACAGGTAATCGGAAAGATATTTGTCTAAGGGTTTGAGCGATAGTAAAATCAATATGATCATTATTTTTCATGGATTAATGGGATTATTTTATATAAATTAGGAGAAATTAACCTCACAACAGACTTATTTATTACATAGATGGAAATACATTTTGATGAATTACCACTTTTTTGGTTTACCCATAGCTATAGGGGTATTTGTGAGTATCCAAAAATTTGTGGCAAGACTTTATATAAGAGTAGGAAAAAAGTAGTAGTAGAAAAGCATAAATATTAATAACAAAACAAACCTCACATGAAAGTACATGAATAATTTGTAAACATTTGTTAGTTTGATTCATTATAAAAATGAATTGGATATTTTAGAAACAAGTTTTGTATAATATTGATAAGTTGTTTTCTGTAATTGATAGTCTGTTACTGATGTTCTGTGGTCAAGGATTCATTACTAGCCTCTTCATGGATTCCATCTTCTGAAACCATATTTTTTCTTTATTTTTTTCACTGTGATAAAAACATCAGTGTTTAAGTGACTAAATCGGAATCATTATGTGAGGCTACTGAAAAATAAGCATATGTGAGTCCATTCTGAAAATTTGTGTTAAAATTGAGAAAGTTTTAAAATAACTAACTTGGAATAAATATTTTGCATCAGTAAAAAAAAAAAATTTGAGAAAGTTTTAAAAGTTTGTCCATTCAGCATGTCTGTGCACAGTTCTTAATTCAGTTACTTCATTCATTGGTCTTAACGAAAGTAACTTGTTACTGGTTGAAAGTAGTGGTTGACTGCACGTTTTTCCTTTCATCACTTTAATTCATCTTTACAAATAAAATGACAGTGTTAAAAAACAAGTGTTTTTTAACAATGTTAAAAATTCAAATCTAAAGATATCCTAAAACTCACTTCTTGTTTTATTTTTACATAAAATAAATATTTTTCATTTAACTTGTTTAAATAGTCTAAAAATATCCATTTTCTGACAGTTTTCATTGAAAACGATAGCCACATGTTTCCTGAGACCCACATGAGTATAGAGAACTAGCAAAGTAAGAATTAAAACTTTTTTACTCTGTTGCCAGAATTACTAATAAGCTATCAACAGAGAAACTTGCTTGTAGTTGTCAATTTCTGGAGCATACTGTTTATGAGGAATGTACTAAGAGGCAGACTATGTTGAGATTGAGGCTGGGATTCCTGCCTCACTGTACTAGAATAACACATGTATTTATGATGTTCCTTTGGTATAAATTCTTAAATAAATTTCCTTTTATGCATTTTAAGAGTCTGACATGAATTAATATTTTTCTCTAAAGATGGTTTATTTTTGAAAGATTATTTTAGTGCATTTATCACTAGAATTCTGATACTTTTGTGGTAGGAAGCCAAGCCAAGAAAAGGGACAGGACAGTGTTTCTTTAAGGCTTTAAGAACACTGAGAAATACCAGGGTGCTTGAGTTTAAAGCAATGTAACAATGTACTGCCCACCAGGACCCAGTGATAGGGAACAGCTTGTTGATCAGTCATATAGGCTCATTAGTTTCCAATAGAGTATCCAGGTACCCTTTATTGAGATAGGTTAAAACATAACTAGTGTTCTGGCTATAGTACACTAACAGTTCCCACTGCAACATTCTTGGGGGCTGACTCTCCTTTACCCCTGTAGTGAATGTATAAAAGGCATAGCCCTGCTACCCTTGGGGCTCAGCCTTTGGATATGAATCCGCTGAGCCAGTGCTAGCACGAATAAACTGCTTCTTGCCAAACGTCTCGGTGTCTCGACTCCTTGTTTGTAGTTCCTGCAGTTCCTGCAACACTCTTGCTAGTAATTTTTCTTTTTAAAAATTAGGTTTGCCTTGTTTACTTAGCTCTGTCATAAAAGTAGTTTTTCTATTAAAAACGAAAAAATTTTATATAATGTCTCTAATGTATTCATTTTGATAATATGTGCACTAATGTGTTCTATGTTCTATATGTAATATATAGGTGTATTTAGTAGAAGGATATCAGAAACCTAGAAAATTCAATACTCAAACATGGACTTGTTGAATTAAAGTTATTAAATTCAGTTCCAACTAACTAAACACTCCAAGTGCCTTTAAATATTTTCTGGTGTTAAAGTGTACATTTTTAGATAGGATCTGCAAAAACACATGTATAACCTGGCACCTGTGGGAAGTACACACATTTGAAACCCATTTTCTACTCTTAACAAAGACAAGGTTTGTAAATGTAGCGATGACTTTATGTTTGAAAAGAAATATTGCCCATAAAGTACTCAGTGCCAAATATCTAACCATCAGGAGGTGTTAATTATGAACCATTGATTGCTTAAACTAAACTCATCACACATCTGATTTCATGCTTTACTAAACAAGAAAACAGGTTAGATTATAGTATGCAATTTTACAATTTTTTCTTTGACTCCTAGATAACAACTGCATACTTTCTACTTAAGTAGAGAAGCACAAAATGAGATGCTCTGTTTTTAACATGCACTTTACTTGTACCAGTGAAAGTAGCATCACTTTTCACCTGTTTGTAGTTGAGTAATTTGAGATTAGCCAAAGCTTATATTAAAATACAAAAGTGAAAAACAAAATAGCCAAACACATGAACTAGAATTTTGCTTTTGAGGAATTTTGAAGAACCTTAGCATACTGTTTATTGCATAGTCTACATTTAAAGCACAAGTTCAGTTATAATCTTTCATGAATTTAAATGTGGGTATTAAGTGTTTGGTATTCTGAGATTTGGTTGGCATAGTCATCGTAATTATATTTGACTTAAATATGGTTTGTGAATTAACTATTTGACACCAGCGTTGAAATAGGGATTTTAGAAGGAAAGGAGAGGTTATTAGCTGGTAGGTAGTTCTCTGATTCTACTAAATAAGGCTTGTACTAACACTCCAAATCAGATGTGTCCTAGCTTTTTTTTTTTTGCTATTATTTATGGTTACTAGACTCCCTCTATTATCAAGTCCCCACCATATACCCCCTTACAGTCACTGTCCTAGCATTTTTGAAGGTAGTTTTTCCTTTTTATTTTATTTTTTTACAAAACTATAGAGTTTTAACTACCTTTATATTTATGCTGTCTTACATGTGATTTACTATTTCATGGCCTGGAATTACAGGATTTTGAATTTGAAAGGAATCAGGTCTTCTAGTCCAATCAACTTCTCTGGATCCCAATTTCATTAATATACAAATTAAATTTCTTGTCTGAAGATGTCTATCTCCAATACAGCTCAGTTCTAGAACTAAGTTCTGACTTTGATTTTACTTCTTTCTGCTGTATCTCTGTGTGCGCAAATAGAGTTTTTCTTTCTGTGGTAATGGCATTATTGGGTATGACCAAGGAACCAACATGCATAGTATGTAAAATTTTCATTTTAGTGGTTCTGCCTAAGAGGTAAGGATATGGAAGGCATCTGTCTCTTATGGTACCCATCACATAACCTATCAAAAATTGCAGTAATATATGAGTTATCAAGTCACTGACAGATAAGACCAGAATTACTTTTTAGGGAGGATGGCCTGGGAAAGCTGAGGCCCTGAGAAGCAGTAGTTGAGGCTTTTGAGGTTACTTGTGGTGTAGGGTCAATAATATAAAGACATGCAGAATTCTATTTGGATACTTAGATATCAGTGACAGTACAGGGATACTGCCCACTAATATGCATCAAGAAAATATTTCACTCAGGTTCAGTCATTTTTCTGAGAGAATTGTGAAGTCCATTTATTTACAAATCAGGTGTAACTGGCCAGTTGTTACTTAACTCTTACAAAATCTTTTCTTTACCAGAATGTATTGTGAGGGAATGGAGCAGTGGTAATACAAAACTGGAAGAGGGTTGTCAGAACTTAAAAAATCTATTTGAACAAAAGCAAGCAGGTTTTATCACCAATTTTTAATTTTTAACAGCTTTATTGACATATAACTTGCATACTTTACAATCAATTTAAAGTGTACAGTTTTGTGATTTGTACTATATTCAAAGATATGTGCAACCATCACGAGTCAATTTCAAAACATTTCATCACCTCAAAATAAACCCTGTGCACTTTAGCTGTTATTCTCCTATCTCCCCATTCCCTGTCCCCCTAGGCTTCAGCCCTGTACAACCACTATTCTATCTTTTGTCCATCCATGTAGGTTTCCGTCCGGACTTGCATGTGAATGGAATCATATCACATATGTTCTCTGTGACAGGTTTCTTTCACTTAGCATAATGTCTCTAAGTTTCATCCATGTTGTAGCATGTATCATTAACCCCTTTTTATGAGCAAATAATATTCCATTGCATGGATATACCACATTTGTTTATCCATTTGTCACTACACATTTTGGTGGTTTCCACCTTTCAGCTATTATGAATAATGCTGATGATATAAACATTTTCCTACAGTGTTTTATGAGGGCCCATGTTTTCATTTCTCTTGGGTTTTATATGTGGGAGAGAAATTGCTGGGTCGTATGGTAACTCTGTGTTTAACATTTTGGTGAAATGCTGAATAGTTTTCCAAAGCAGCTGCATTTTTTTCAGTCCCATAGCAGTATATGAGGTTCTCATTTCTCCATATTCTTGCCAACACCTGTTACTATCTTACTTTTTTATTCTAGCCATCCTAGTGGGTTTGAAGTGCTATCTCCTTGTGGTTTTTATTTGCATTTCCCTGATGGTTAATGATGTTGAGCATTTTTTTCCTTTGCTTATTGACCATTTGTTTATCTTCTTAGAGAAATGTCCTTGGAAGTACTAAGGTTTCTTTTTTTTTTTTTCAGTTTCATGTCATTTATTTATTTTTTTTTTAAATATAATTTATTTTATTATCATTAATTTACAATTACATGTGCAATATTACGATTATTAAACTACGCCTTCATCAGGTCCCCCCCACCAACCCCATTACAGTCACTGTCCATCAGCGTAGTGAGATGTTACAGAATCACTACTTGTCTTCTCTGAGTTGTACTGCCCTCCCCGTGCCCCCACAACATTACATCTGCTAATCTTAATGCCCCCTTTTCCCTCTTATCCCTCCCTTCCCGCCCATTTTCCCCAGTCCCTTTCCCTTTGGTAACTGTTAGTCCGTTCTTGGGTTCTGTGAGTCTGCTGCTGTTTTGTTCCTTCAGTTTTTTTCTTTGTTCTTATACTCCACATATGAGTGAAATCATTTGATACTTGTCTTTTTTGGCTTGGCTTATTTCACTCAGCATAATACCCTCTAGCTCCATCCATGTTGTTGCAAATGGTAGGATTTGTTTTCTTCTTATGGCTGAATAATATTCCACTGTGTATATGTACCACATCTTCTTTATCCATTCATCTACTGATGGACACTTAGGTTGCTTCCAGTTCTTGGCTATTGTAAATAGTGCTGCAATAAACATAGGGGTGCATCTGTCCTTTTCAAATTGGGCTGCTGCATTCTTAGGGTAAATTCCTAGGAGTGGAATTCCTGGGTCAAATGGTATTTCTATTTTGAGTCTTTTGAGGAATCTCCACACTGCTTTCCACAATGGTTGAACTAATTTGCATTCCCACCAGCAGTGTAGGAGGGTTCCCTTTTCTCCACATCCTCGCCAACATTTGTTGTTGTTTGTGTTTTCGATGTTGGCCATCCTCACTGGTGTGAGGTGATATCTCATTGTGGTTTTAATCTGCATTCCTCTGATGATTAGCGATGTGGAGCATCTTTTCATGTGCCTGTTGGCCATCTGAATTTCTTCTTTGGAGAAGTGTCTATTCATGTCCTCTGCCCATTTCTTAATTGGATTATTTGCTTTCTGTTTGTTAAGGTGCATGAGTTCTTTATATATTTTGGATGTCAACCCTTTATCAGATACGTTTTATGAATATATTCTCCCATACTGTAGGATGTCTTTTTGTTCTACTGATGGTGTCCTTTGCTGTACAGAAGCTTTGCAGCTTGATATAGTCCCACTTGTTCATTTTTGCTTTGTTTCCTTTGCCCGGGGAGATATGTTCATGAAGAAGTTGCTCATGTTTATGTCCAAGAGATTTTTGCCTATGTTTTTTTCTAAGAGTTTATGGTTTCATGACTTACATTCAGGTCTTTGATCCACCTTGAGTTTACCTTTGTGTATGGGGCTAGACAGTAGTCCAGTTTCATTCTCTTACATGTAGCTGTCCAGTTTTTCCAACACCAGCTGCTGAAGAGGCTGTCATCTCCCCATTGTATATCCAAGGCACTTTATCAAATATTAATTGACTGTATATGTTTGGGTTAATGTTTGGATTTTCTATTCTGTTCCACTGGTCGGTGGGTCTGTTTTTGTGCCAATACCAAATTGTCTTGATTACTGTGGCTTTGTAGTAGAGCTTGAAGTCAGGGAGTGTAATGCCCCCTGTTTTATTCCTCCTTCTCAGGATTGCTTTGGCTATTCGGGGTCTTTTGTGGTTCCATATGAATTTTAGAATTATTTGTTCCAGTTCATTGAAGAGAGCTGTTGGTAGTTTGATAGGGATTGCATTGAATCTGTAGATTGCTTTAGGTAGTATAGCCATTTTGATAATATTTATTCTTCCTAGCCAAGAGCATGGGATGCATTTCCATTTGTTAGTGTCCTCTTTAATTTCTCTTAGGAGTGTCTTGTAGTTTTCAGAGTACAGGTCTTTCACTTCCTTCGTTAGGTTTATTCCTAGTATTTTATTCTTTTTGATGCAATTGTGAATGGAATTGTTTTTCTGATTTCTCTTTCTGTTAGTTCATCATTAGTGTATAGGAAAGCAACAGATTTCTGTGTGTTAATTTTGTATCCTGCAACTTTGCTGAATTCAGATATTAGTTCTAGTCATTTTGGAGTGGAGTCTTTAGGGTTTTTTATGTACAGTATCATGTCATCTGCAAATAGTGACAATTTGACTCTTCTTTACCAATCTGGATGCCTTGTATGTCTTTGTTTTGTCTGATTGCTGTGGCTAGGACCTCCAGTACTATGTTGAATAACAGTGGAGAGAGTGGGCATCCCTGTCTTGTTACCGATCTTAGATGAAAAGCTTTCAGCGTCTCGCCGTTAAGTATGATGTTAGCTGTGGGTTTGTCACATATAGCCTTTATGATGCTGAGGTACTTGCCGTCTATACCCATTTTGTTGAGAGTTTTAATCAGGAATGGATGCTGAATTTTGTCAAATGCTTTTTCAGCATCTATGGAGATGATTATGTGGTTTTTGTTCTTCTTTTTATTGATTTGGTGGATGATGTTGATGGATTTTCGAATGTTGTACCATCCTTGCATCCCTGGGATGAATCCCACTTGA
>JAVSCE010006010.1:0-82273 GCA_032199065.1 Smutsia gigantea | reverse complement strand
AAATTGGATATGATAGGAAGTGTGAACATACACACACATCCCTCAACATTTTGTTTATGGTTAAGTCTTTTGATCTGTGAGGAATTATCTCTCTCCCTCTGTCCTTGCAAGATATCATCATCCTTACCCTAAGTTCACCTGTTTAATAAATACTACATCTATTTAGCTCCTTTTATAAGCAAGATGCTCTGTTAGGTGAAGGAAAAACAGTAATAATCAAAACGGCATGTTATTATCATTGAAATCACGGAGTAGGAAAAATAGTAAACAAATATGTATACACTTATCATGTATGAGATAAAAGAACAGAAGATATACATGGATTCCACATCAAAAAAAGCACAATACTCTGTGTATGCTCTGGAAACTAGATATCTAGGCTGCTAGGTGCATATATATAAAAGCCCTGCAACAAATAAACAATTAAAATGGATAAGGCATAAAGAAGACAGTGATGAATTAGACTTCACTTCTCATGCTCAGGAACTAATAGTTTCTGATTGAGGGTAAAAGCCAGCTTTACAGAGAAGATGACATTTAGATTGAAACTATAGGATATGGTTGATAAAGACATATGGTGAGGGGTACTGGCTGCCAGGCAGAAAGAGGAAGCTCCACATCAAACCCTTATTTTTGCCCCTTGGATTCCAGAACTCATCCGGTTTGTTTACGTTTTTCATTTGCCTTGGTGTGTTGTGGTGACTGCTCCCTACCGAAAATGTCCATGAGGTGGGAAATGAAAGAAGAGCAAAGACCGTTATTTCTATCATTATTTAGCTGGGTAAGATTTTTTTAATGTGCAAAGAAATACTTAAAAACTTAAGAAAATGTTATAAGTATGCCAAAATTTAAAACTAATGAAATCGGAAGAAATAATGATACCTATCAAACTTAATAAAGTTTAGTCAAACTACCTGGTATTCAGGGAACCCCAGCTCCTGTTTTCTTTTCCTTAATCTAAAACCCCTCTGAGGCATGTTCATTCATACCTTAGCTATTTTTTCTCTAACTTTTCCTGTCTTGGTTCTATTCTTCAGATGGTAGTGGATACATAGAGTTAATTTTATTAGTAGTATATGTATATATATACACATGTGTATAATACATGCTTGAATATTTGATAAATATGTGTATGCATTCTGTAAGATTTACATGTTTTATAAAATATTTATTAAAATAAAAAGTTTGGGGAGAAAAAAGATAATTAAATGACTTACTAAAGTACACTTGAGTTCTCTATCCTTATTTCAGAGAATGTAGTTATCAGCAGGATTCTATTACATCTCAGGAATACTGCTACCATATTTGGAAACTTAACCACTAAAATTTAATTGCCACTATCAAACTAGAAAGAGAATACTCAAGCAAGTTGTCAAAAGTTATGATTTATGTCCTTCAGATGATCTCTATTTTTATTACCAAATTATTCCAACAAAAGTCATTGTATTAATAATAAATAGCCTGTGTGTACAGATGGTCATTGATGTATGTGTATGCCTACCTTCTCCCTTGTATTAAAATGTATTTTGTCTTTAAGCAAAAATGCACATGCAATACTACTGTAACTAATAAATTATGTATGGAAAATGTGAAAGATGGTATTATATATCAGTCGTGCCTCCATCTAATCTGTGGTCACCATCAAGAGGTGGCGACTAACTTGAAGGACAATCAAGGGAAATCTTTCAATTTTCATATGCTTCTTTCTGGAAAGCAAAAAATTACATCAGATATAATTATATATATTTTCTTCAGTTTCTGCAGACCATCTATGACATTTTTGTTTTAAAAGTTCATTCATAATGTAAATGAATAATGTATTTCTCCCATGATGGACACCTTGAACACTAATGACATGTCACTGATGATGGGTCTGTCACAAATGTGAGAAGAGAAATGATACCCAGAAGTTATTTTTTACCCCACCAAATGTTATGGAAAATATGATCATTATACATTAGCATTGGACAAACAATCTGCCCACTTCCACAATTTATGGGGATCAACTTACTAGAAAGCCATGGATGCTTTCCATCTGTCGATTTACTATAGGAGGGAGGAAATTTCAATTTTGCCACTAATTTTCCACATGAGAGTAGAAGGACCAGTTTGTCCCTGGTAAGACACTGGGAGCAAGCAAAGCCCTATAACATGTAATCCACTGGGGAATTTCTTAATAGAAAGCACCTTTTAGATTAAACAATTATTTCAATAGGGAAGCACATTTTCAAGTTTAGTTTATTTGGCACAGTTCTGAGCAAAGTCAAGTATTTTATAATGCATGGTCAGAAGACATAAGAATATATTAAATAATGTATTTTATTTAACAATGTATTTATAGCCCATTCTGTTTGACAGTATTGCTATACAGTGTATGCATATGTAATATTATTAATCTCATTATTATAATAAAACAAATGACAGTAAGTAAATAAAAAGTAAACCCCAAGTTTCTAAATTTAATCTGGTTTTATTATAATGATAGTTAAAAGCAACAGCAACACTTTCTTCTCAAAAACCTACATAATGGAAGCAGAAAATATTCAGTTTTAAAATAGCTCAGGGATATCTCAGATTATCTAGTCATTAGTATTATCTTCCCTATATTTTAAATTCTGTAAGTAGTAGTCCTTAATAACTATAGAAATCACCTTATATGGAATGAAATATATGCTCAATAAATAGCTGGTGAGTACAAAGTCTGGAATCCCATATTTAAACATAATGAAAGTTTGATATATGAAATTTTAATGGCTATTTCCAATTGGTGTAGTAGTGTCTTAAATGTAATAGAAACCTGATAAGTATATTCAGTGGTACCTGAATATAGAATACAAACCTTCTTGAAGAAATCATTTATCAAGGTATTTTTCTGCCCCAAGATTTTCATTATTCTAAATTTTAATACCAAAGTACATGCATGCACACACACACATACAACTCATACATATGATACAATTTGTACAATGAGTTCTTGAGTAAAGATAAATGTTGAAGGTACTATTAATCTTTTTCACTAATTAGAGCACAGAGAAATGGATTCCTACCTATTTCACTAGGCAACCCACTGCAAACATGTGTTATGTATTTTTATGTTTTTCCCATGCCTCCTACTAGTGAATGTCTTTCCTAAGGCCCATATACAAATAGATGAACATCTTAAGAAAGAAAATTTTAAAAAATGTATGTATATCCTTTGGCACTTAAAGCAATGTCAAGCAATGCTACTTACTTTTAAAAACTCTTTATGTAAATATGTATCTTTGTGGAGTGTGGAATCATATAAAAATACTATGGTAATTTACATATTTTTTCATAGTTTTTGAAGAACATTTGTGCCTTATAACACTTGGATTGGTAAGCATGATTATGGGACCAGAAAATGTAGATACTCTGTTCTGTAGTGTAAAGTATATGGGTTGGAATCACAACTTTCTTGAGCAAATTAGTTGACTGTTTTCAGTTCTATTTTTCTAGCTGATGAAAGTGAGGAAGGGATAATAATGAATTTATTATCTATTGATACACTAATACTAGGTAAATCCAAAAACTCAGAGCTTAAAACAATCACCTTTTGTTGTTTAGGAGTCTATTTGGTCATCCTGGGAGGTGCTGCTGATCTTGACTTAGATCGACTCATTATGCCTGGGTTCACTTAAAAAACTGTAACATAGGGCTGGTCAGGTGGTGGCTGCTGGTCTAGGACACCCTCAGCTGGGACTGTTCATCTCTGCTTCAAATGATTTGTCATCCTGGTATAACTTCCTTCTCTCTTTTCTTGGGAATCCTTTTGAATGAATAAAAGTACACAAAACATTGTTAGGCCTAGGCTTGAATCTGGCATACTATCATATCCATGATTTTCTATTGGCAAAGTAGATCACAGGTTCATCTGGATTCAAAGTGGGACACAGATTTTTGCAAAGAAAGAGTAGAAAGTCCCATTGCAAAGGAGAAGTGGTAAATTGGGACCATTTCTGCAATGTATCTACCATTACATGGTTTTGTAAGTTTATGTAAAATAATATATCATATATAAACAGTTCTTTGCAATACTAATCTCCCAGTACCCATCCCGTATTTTACAGAAGAGGAGACAGAGGTTTAGAGAGTGTAATGAGTTTATGGAAGGTGATCTAATAGTAAAAATTAGATTTGGCTCCAGAACGTAGACCTCCTTGCTCCTGTGTACTAACATAGTACCTCATTTTTTTAATAAAAATCTGTAATGGTATATTGAAGTAAACAAACCAGGTGGGACTTGATTATTCCATATTTATATACCATAGTTACTCCTGTGTTTTGAGTGCTATCTAGCCATATTGGTGATAATTTTATTACATTGTAATCCTGTGTAATTTAAGGGGAAAACTTTTATTTTGCTATTAAGTTTTAATACCATCTAATCTGTGGTCACCATCAAGAGGTGGCGACTAACTTGAAGGACAATCAAGGGAAATCTTTCAATTTTCATATGCTTCTTTCTGGAAAGCAAAA
This sequence comes from Smutsia gigantea, assembly GCA_032199065.1. Classification (NCBI taxonomy): domain Eukaryota; kingdom Metazoa; phylum Chordata; class Mammalia; order Pholidota; family Manidae; genus Smutsia; species Smutsia gigantea. The sequence goes on along the minus strand of JAVSCE010006010.1, from coordinate 77,776 downwards.
AATTACATCAAACATATTTAAGAACATGTCAGTTTAAACCCTGATAGAAATACAAGTGCTAATTTATTTTTATTTGGGCTTATAGTATTTGCTGTTTTTGGATTTCACTTTTTATTTGCTGTGTAATTTTTAAGGCATCCTAAAAAGCTTCTCAAATGATTAACAGTATTGGCAAAACCCTAATTGTCACTTAGATGAACCACTGGTCAATGCTGTCCTAGATTCTTCTTTTAACCTTAATAAATCTTCCACTTGCACCAGATGAAAGGAAGCGAACCACACTAGGCCTTATGTCAGTTGTGCAGTAGGCAATGAAAGCAAGGCTGTTCCTAAATATTATTAGTTTATGGTATTCAATATAATTTTATTTGTAGCATTATGCTATGCAGAACTGCAGTTTTTTCCTAACATCCAGATTATAAGTTCTAATGACATCTTTTCCCAGAGATTTGCATTACTTAACTATATCTTGGATAAAGTATTTAATGCATTTGTAATTCACACAGGCATGTTTTACTTACTGTATTCTAAAATCATAGTTTGCACTTCACATATGATCTTGCTTTTAATTTTGATAAGAAAAAGTCCCTATTCTTTATTGGAAAACTAAAGATACTTGCTTCCATTTGTTTCCCTTCTGGATTAGTCTCTTTGTCCTTGTTTGAAAAATTGAATTTGGATTAGATCTACACATGAGAACATCTGGATTTTGGTGGGATATGTCTGCTGTTATTTTCTCAGTTCTGCTCTGACAATTTCAGTGCCCAATAAATGTTTTTCCATCTTAGCCTATTAAGACTACTTAACTTATTTATCAACATGAATAGAAAATACGTTAGAAGTTCTGTCTTTCAAGTTAATTTTAAATGGTAGTGAGGGACAACACCTCAATGCGTATTTTCAGTATAATGAATCAATATCTCAAGGACTGGGCTTCTGGATATGGATTGTTTAACAAGTGTCCCAAAGAATTGTTAAGACCAGAAACTATTTCCACTGGAGAATTGAAAATAGTGAATTAGGATCAGTGGACCTGAATTAGGATCTTAGCTTAGTTAATTGTGAATTGTGTGACCTTAAGTAAATTGATTAATCACAACAGAGCTCATGTTTTTATGCTATAAAATAAACTGTCACTCACTCGCATCTTACTATGCTGATGGACAGTGACTGTAATGGGGTACATGGTGGGGACTTGATAATGGGGGAATCTAGCAACCACAATGTTGCTCATGTGATTAATGATACCAAAAAAAATCATTGTGCATCTGTTAAAAAATAAATAAATAAACTTGTAACTCAGGTTTCTTACCTATCATTCAACTAATTCAGAAATAAAAAAATACACTTGAAAACTTCAAAAAAAACATTTATATGAATATAAAATATGTTTACTGTGCTTATTATTGCTGCTGATAACTATTCTTTTGGGTACAGCCATTTACTTTTACAACCCTCAGTAGATTTGTTTGATGGTTGTATATTTCTACTGTTCTGTTTTGTTCTGAAATTTGTGTACAATTTAATAATTATAATAATTAATTTTGAATAAGTAGAACACATAAAATGTAAAATATCAACTAGCATCAAAGATTGTATGCTTTCTGAATAACTGTGTATCAGGTTCTTAAAAAGTTAGAAACTTTGACTTGACTATAATGAGGACAAAGGTGATTTTTTTACTCTTACATATCATGCAGCACTGTCAAAATGAAATATTTATTTTTCATTGACAGAAGGTAACTTATAGCACCATTTCTCTTCCTACTGAAATATTACTAATTAAATAAAACATGAGCTCCAGAGAGTTTTTCCTTTCATTTCTCTATATGGATTTTGGAACTCTCTGTTCTGTCTCCTAGAGCGTACCCCAAACTGATTTCTAGCTAGTGTATTTGTATGCATTCTGGCTTTTTGAATTCTAAGACAATCCAGATTCATGAATAAATTAGGATAGCAGGAAGATCAGTACTTGAGTTTGAGTCTACTAGGTAAACGTTGATCTCAATTAGGAAAACAGTATGAGGGCAGTTATAAATGGGGTCCTTTATTAATGAATAACAACAAAAGAATAAGAGAACTCTGTAATAGAATTCTTTAAGTTTAGCATGAAAAAAATGAGAATAATATTGAATAAAATATTCACATCTTAGTCAAACTGAATGTATTTGAATTATTAGTACTATATTCTCAGAGGATAATTAAATAACTGATAGGTAGGTTTACACTACCTAACGAATGTCTACTGTGCTCTGAGACAAACTGATGTTTTATTGCTCAAAAATTTAAATTTTATTGTTGGTAAAGAAATCATATGTCAAAATTTCTCCATACATCTTTGATCTGCCCTTTCCATCCTCCCTGATAGAGGAAAGGGAGAAGATACCATGTGTCTGTAAGTGTGTGCTCCTAGTAGGGGTAGTGAGGATAAGGAATCTTGAGGAGCACCTCTGTGCTTTTCTTGCATCCCTGGGAAGCAATAGGTGTATATAAAGAGGACAGTATAATTATTGTCTTCTTCAGCTGGAGCTCATCATGGCAGCAAGGTAAAAGAAAGGGAAAATGTAAATACGCAAAGGAGATATCATCTCTAAAGGACAGAAGGAAACAACCAGGAGGAAAATCATATATCCTGGGTGTAGCCATGTTTAAACCAGGGGTGAGCATGGGTGCTAGAGCATTAGAAGAGGGAGTAGTTAATGTACCAACTGTTCTAAATTCCCTGTGATCTTTGAAACTATTCTCATGGGGGATCTTTTTGCAGGGAAAAAAGTAGATCTGGAATGATTATGATAATATCTGAAATACTAAGGTAAGAAATGTGTTCCCTAAACTGAAATGAGATCCTTTTGTAGGGCTAGGTGTGAGGCTCTGGTGTGAAATTGTGAATATACATGTGGGGAGTTTATGTTCTTTTGCAAAGGTCAGCGAGTAGAATCTGTGCTAAGCTCTTTTAATTGAGATTATGGCTTTGTTGCAGAAGGCTTGGCAAAATATGGTAATCAGGCATAAGGCTTCTCACTCCAGAGACATAGAAGTTTTATGTGTCATTTCTCTGATAGCTCTGTGAAATATGCAGTATTTCATGTTGAAATTGCTGAGGAAGTGAGGTCACCCAGTATTGCTTGTAAGCTTTTTTAAATAAGGAATAATGATACAAATATATTTATATTGCAAATGAATTTCAGAAATCTCTGTTCTTTAAAAAAATTTTTTCCTGTGAATTCTTTACAGTAATATATTATCTTTACCTGCAAGGTCATAGGGTCATTCTATCTTCTATGGCAGGATAATGTTATATAGAGGAGTGTGTATGTGTATGTGTGTGCGTGTGTGTGTGCGTGTATGTGTGTGTGATACTCAAGGAATTGAAAAGGTCAGACAACTATAAGATAACTTCCTAGGGGCCCATTGCTTTCCTGCAAGAGAATAGAGGTTCCCTTTCATATCCCTGCCTATATATTTATCTTTGCTTGACTTTGGAAGAAATTTTGTGTAGAGATAGAAGAATCATATGAAAAAAGCTCACCCATCAATGGTTTTTGCAGCTTTATCAACACTTAAAACTTAATGTGAGTACTTTGTTGCTGTCACTTGCATTTCCTCAATCATTGGACAGTTACATTTTTTATGTGTTTTTAAAATAATTATAAGCACAAAAGTGTCTACTATTGATTATGACAAATGCCTGTCAAGCTGTGAACTATCTAGAAAAGTGTTCAAATCTGTTAAGAACATTAATGATCTTTTCTATAATTTATTTTACTCTAGGCAGAGGCTGATGTGGCAGAATTAAATTTAAGGTTATTCACTGATACCAGATTAAACCAGAAGCTATCATGGGTGAAAGTCAAAGAAGGGGAAAACATAAAAAAAGGAAGGCTACACTTATATTTTTAAATAAGTAAAACTAGAAGAGTATTTTTATGTGTATATTAATTCATTTAAATTTATTCAAAGACTCACTGAGTGATTAATCTGTGTCAAGCACTATACTGGATTTGGAGACTCACTAAAGAACCAGCCACTTTCTTTGCCCTCAAGGGTCTTAAATTTGGTTTTGAAGACTGAAAGTAGAGTCAAATGCAGTATGAAATAAAAGTGTGAATAGGGCAAGAGCATACAAAGGGCAACTAAACAAATATTAATTAATAGAAGTCCCCAGAGGGAGGGTGATTTCAGTGTTTGGATGGCATAGAGGAGTTAATCTGTATGGGACAGGGAAGAAGGGTAGAAGAAAAAGGCTATTTTCAGCTGAAGTTATAGCATACTTAAAGGATCAAGGGAATCAGAGAGTATTATGAGATCAGTACACTGCAAATGATTCAGTATGCTGTAACATAAGTGTATAAGATAATCGGGTCAAAAATTGGGGTGTGGGGGGCTCTTAGGAGATTCAGTAGGAGCTTAGAATCAGTAGGGAGCCAGTGAACATTTTTAATTAGAGGAATGATATGATCAGATAGATGTGTGCTTAAAAAATAATGACAAGGAAAAAGCCTCTTGCAGTAATGGGAGAACTAAAATGAAGCAAGACTGGATAAAGGGAGACCAGATTTGGCAGAGAGATAATTGGGACGGATTCAGTGATGGCACTTCTGATTTCCACTTGGACAATTACGTGTTTAATCGTTCCAAATGCCAACATCAAAGACCTAGGGAAAGCAGATTTCTTTGTGAGTTCAGTTTCAAACATTATGAATTTGAGAATTACTGTAGGATAGGCTATTGGGAGAGGGCTGGAGTGCAGCACTGTGGAAAAAAGTTACTGTCAACCTAGAGATTAAGAGGATTGACCACTCATCTGCCAAACCCTATTGTAGTCAATGTAACAAATAAGACAGCAAAGCATCAACAGTTAATCAGCTCCCCTCCAGGTTGTGGGCAGAGGTGAACAGGGAGCAGGTAGGGGCTCTCTAAACTTGCTTCATGCACAGATCCAGATAGCCAGAAGTGCCTGAGAACTTGCATCTCCTTAGTTGGCCACCAACTAAGGACTGATAGGTGTGGGACTAAGAAAGCCTCAAATTCTTTGATACAGGTCAGGACAGTTTTGAAGCATAACTTAAATTTGAGACATAGCTACTATCCTCCTGACGAGTCTTCCTCAGACCACCGTGGATTGGTTTGCTCCCCACTGTTCTGCTTTTTCTACTCCATTTGGCTGTTCCTTGGAAAGATTTCCTTAATAAATCACTTTCTCACAAACTCTCAACTTAGGCTGGACTTCCGGGGATCCCATCCTAAGACATGCTGTTTTCATGTTTACCTTACCAATCACCATGTCCCTCTATATGTCAGTTCACTGGGATTTATGAAATGTCTGTGTTTCCATCTCAACATATAAATCTGAAACAAGACTCTTGATGGTTTCCAGATGGAAACATCTGTTTCTGATCATTGGGTAAAGTTACATAACATAAATATTCTAAGTTTTGAATGCATAAGAGGTAAATGTTTTATGTATGTGTATGCATGCACATGTGTGTGTGTGTGTGTGTGTGTGTGTGTGTGTTACAGCAATGATGAATCTATTTATATTTGTCAGGAGATTTTCAATACCAAGTAATAGAAATCAAACTAAAATTGGCTTTAAACAAAAGGATAATTACTTTTGTATGCAACTGGCATGTCCAAAAATGGGACTTTCAGTAGTGTCTTCAGAAGTTAGCCTTCCTCTTGCATGTTTTGCATATGTTTCCTTCACTTACCTTCATTCTCAGACTCTTTCAATATGAAGACACAATGGCTGCTGGAAACCTTAAGCCTACAGTAGTCTCATAAATCCGTTTTTTTTGTTGTTGCTATTTTAAAAATGCACTTCACTTTATTCTCTTTGTTGATGACCTATTTTTTTAAATCTTTGTCTCCAAAAGCTTTTTGGATTTCCTCTCTATCTCTGCTCTTCTGCAATTTCACAATGATTTGTCTTTTTATGGATATTTTCTTAATTTATTGTGCTGGACTCTCTGCAGGCTCTTTTAGTCTGGAATTCCTATTATTCAGACTGAGAGTCATTTTCTTATCATCACATTGATTAAAACCTCACTTCCGTTTTCCCCTTCCTTTTGCTGAAATCTGAATTGTTTTATTCGATTATAGTGATAGAACTTTCTTATCATTTTCATTACCAATTATTTTTGTTCTATTTTCTGGCTGATAATTTTAGTTTTATATTTCACATTTACTATTTATTTCTTTACATATCTTATTTTTTAAATATAGTGACTTTTTTATCTAAAATATTTTCTCTAAATGTGGGCCTTTTTTGTGGTTACAATATCTTTTTTCAATAATTTTTAAACTTCCTACTGATTCTTGTACTTTTCTCTTTTTCTCCAAACTCCTTTCTTTCATTGTTGCTTTTTGTCTGACTTAAATATGTAGAAACTTCCCTTAAATGTCTGATGATTCTTGAGTGCCCTGTCATAGCTAAGTGTGAGGCTCTAAGAAACTAACAGAAAATCTGTGTTTAGACAGAACTGTTGTTGATGGAAGAGCTTTACTTTATGTTGATCAGATAGAGAACCAGCTATTTCCCTGGGAAATCATAAAAGTTCAGAATCTGTAGTAGGTCTTTGCTCTTACATTTTGTCTGTTTCCCTATGTGGAATTCCTCAATGATTTGTCTGGAAATAACCGTGTTGCCTGTGTTCTGGAAGGCAGTATGAAAAACAGGAAAACAAGGCTTTCACACAAAGATATTCACATAATATCACCCTAATACTTGTATTTGGTGTTCATGAAATTAGAATTCTCTTAGTCAACCCTTTCAGAAAGCCAGACTTCAACAAATTGTGGAGGCTGTATGAGATACTTGCTGCATAAGTGCACCAAAACTTAGTGACTTAATAATAATCACTTATTACCTCTCATGGTTTCAGTGGATCTATATATACTTTAGGAGCAGCTTCTCTGGGCAATTCTGGCTCATAGTTTCTCAATTAGGTTGTGATAAGATGTCTATGAGGCGTCAGTCATCTATCCAAAGGCTTCATGGAGGTAGAAGATCTGCTTTCCAAGGTTAAGTGACATAGCTGACAGTAGTAATGGGCTCTTGTTGGAAGTCCTCCATTCCTCTTCAAGAAGGGCCTTCCCTCTAGGCTGTTGGGGTGTCCTCAGAGCATGGTGGTTAGATTCCCCTAGAACAAATGACTCAAGAGGCAAAGCAAAGGCAGAAATACCTTTAATGATCTAACCTCAGAATTTACACCATGCCATTTCCGCAGTTTTCTTTACATCACATATATCAGCCCTGATTCAGTGTTGAAAGGTACTCCACAAGGGGGTGGCCAACAATGGTGAAGGTCATTGGGGGCCATGTAAGAGGATGTCTATGGCAAAGGTTTTATGTTATTAATTGTTTGTATTCTTATGTTCTTATCACTAAACATTGTCAGAAATGGGAGCTGGGCAGATTTTTATTTTAGAATTTTATGTATAGATACAATAACAAATACACAAAAAGACATATTATTGTTTTTGTCTTCAAATATAAAAAGATCAAATGTGGCAAGATATTTATCTGTGTCCTCTCTACTCTGCCTTCCTTTGTGTATGTGATCTTGTGCTAGCTTCTTTCACAAGTACTAAATAGCTGAAACACCCTATTAGTTTTATACAGTGAAAAAGATTCTACTTAGTGAAATAAAAAGAAAATTTCAAATAGTTTTCTACTTTTCAGCCTTTATCGCAAGATACATAACAAATATTGATTTGTCTTTGCTTCTTATGGAAAGAAATATTATACATTGAAAATTCTTGTGGCTCTTTCAAAAAGTGGTATCCAGTCTTCTTAAGAAAATAATATTATGAGAAACATGAAAGAATTGACAAGCATACCTCGTTATAGCCCTTCGCTTTATTGCACTTTGCAGATATTGTGGTTTTTACAAATTGAAGGTTTGTGGCAACCTTGCATGAAGCAAGTCTACTGGAACAATTTTTCCAACAGCACTTGCTTATTTCATTCTCTGTGTCACATGTGGTAATTCTCACAATATTTCAAACATTTTCATTATTGTTATACAAGCATACTTTAGAGATATTGCAGGTTCAGTTCCAAACCAGTGTAGTACAGCAAATATCACAACAAAGCAAGTCAAATGAACTTCCCAGGTTCCCAGGGTATATAAAAGTTTTGTTTACACTATACTGTAGGCTATGAATGTGCAATAGTATTATGTCTAAAATAACATAAATGCTTTAATTAAAAAATATTTTATTGCTAAAAAATGCTAACCATCATCTGAGCTTTCAGCAATTCATAATCTTTTCTGCTGGTGGAGGGCCTTGATGCACCAGGCTGCTGACTGATCAGGGTGGTGCTTGCTGAAGGTTGGGGTGGCTGGGGCAATTTCTTAAAATAAGACAACAGTGAAGTTTGCCACAGCAGTTGACTATTCATAAAAAATGAATTTTTTCATGAAAAATTTTTCTGTAGCATGCAAAGCTGTTTGATAGCTTTTCATCTACAGTAGAACTTCTTCCAAAAATGAAGTCTGTACTCTCAAACACTGTCATTGCTTTATCAACTACGTTTATGTAATATTCTAGATCCTTAGTTGTCATTGCAACAGTCTTCACAGCATCTTCACCAGGAGTAAATTCCATCTCAAGAAACCACCTTCTTTGCTTATCCGTAAGAAGCAGTTCCTTCCTGAGATTGCAGGAATTCAGTCACATCTTGAGGCTCTACTTCTAATTCTAGTTCTCATATTTCTTCCATATCTGCAATCCTCCACTGAAGTCTTGAACCCCTCAAATTCATCCATGAGGTTTGGAATCAACTTCTGAACCCCTGTGAATGTTGGTATTTTGACGTCTTCCCATGAATTACGAATGTTCTTCATGATATCTAGAATGATGAATCCTTTCCAGAAGGCTTTCAATTTGCTTTGCACAGAACTTTCAGAGGAATCACTATCTATGGCAGCTGTAGCCTCATGAAATGCATTTCTTAAATAATAAGACTTTAAAGTTAAAATTACTCCTTGATCCACAGGCTGCAGAATGGATGCTGTGTTAGCAGGCATGAAAACATCATTCATCTCACTGTACCTCTCCATCAGAGCTCTTGGTGGCCACATGCATTGTCAGGGAGTGGTAATATTCTGAAAGGAATCTTCTTTTTTATGAGCAGTCATTCTCAACACAGTGCTTAACATATTCTTTAAACCCTGTTATAAACAGATGTGCTATCATCCAGACATTGTTGTTCCATTTATAAAGCATAGACAGAGTAGATTTAGGATAATTTTTAAGGGCCTTAGGATTTTCAGAATGGCCAATAAGCTTTGGCCTCAATTTAAAGTCCCCAGCTACAATGCCTCTCACAAGAGAGTCAACTTGTCCTTTGAAGCCAGGCATTGACTTCTGCTCTTTAGCTATGAAAGTCCTATATTGATGGCATCTTCCAAATGAAGGCTATTCTGTCTACACTGGAAATCTGTTGTTTAGTGTAGCTGCATTCATTAATTATCTTAAGTAAATCTTCTGGATAACTTGCTGTAGCTTCTATATCATTTGCTGCTTCACCTTTCAGTTTTAATCATTAAGCATTTATGTTGTTGTTCAGATGGTTCCAGATTTGGCCATTGGCTCTTTTAATTGGCTCCTTTATCTATTGACATGTCCTGTATTTCATTTCTTTTTCTCTCCTCTCCTCTCCTCTCCTCTTCTTTTCCTCCTTCCCCTTCCTCCCTTCCTTCTTTCCTCTCTCTCTTTTTTTTTAAATTTGAGTACTTCCTTACTTTCTGACATTTCAAATTTCTCATGTTGATTTTGTGTATTCCCTGTCCCAGCCATTCTCCAAGAAACCTTGGCTCTTTTTATTGGTAAACTCTATTAGAAACTTAAAATCTGGATGCTGTGTGTGTTCATTGCTATTGGGGTATCATTTTCTCTGGGCCCTTCAAGCAGACAGAACTAGAAGGTATATGCACATATACCAATCCATGCAGACACACATATCTATAATTGTTATTGTATTAATCCATCTATAATTAAGCTAGTCATGCGTTTATAATGATGTCCCTGACTAATACCATACTACATGGATTATTCTAGCCTTTTCCAGGGCATTCATTTTGTAGTATAGAATCTTAATATAGACTCAGATTCAAGCTCTTTTTTTGATTAAGTAACCAAAATCAACTAGCATTTTTTTTTGTCTGAAGTCTGAAATCTACCCAAAGAGAAAAGGTCATTATGTATATTGTTTGCTTGCTTATTTTTTTCATTTAAGCTTTCTCCTGTACATTGTATTCTCTAGTTCAGCTATTTCTGTACAGATTTTTTTGGAAATGACCACAATGGATGACTTAGTTTAACTGAATATCAATATTCTCAATCTGAAAATGGAGTCATTAACAGCAACTTGCCTAGCTATAGTCCATGTGTTTTAACATCAGTAATACTAAAGTAACTTGTTAATAGTTTATGAGTTGATATACCAAATGTCAGAGTACATTAGAGCTGTGAAACAGTGTCTTCTTGCAAAATTTACATTTTCCATGATTGAACCATTTTAAAATTTAACTCTCTAAACACAAAATTTTGTTAAGTAAGTATTTATTGTTAAGTATTTAATTGAGGTATCATTGCTTTACAATCTTATTTTGGTTTCAAGTGTACAACACGATGGTTCAACAGTTGCACATATTATTAATCCTCACCCCATCTAGAGTGGTTACTATCTATCAAAATAGGAAGATGTCACAGAATCAGTGGCTATATTCTCCGTGCTGTACTACCATCCCCGTGACCAACTTACATTATGATTGAGAGTTTTGTGCCCTTTTATCTCCCTCACCCTCCCTACCCACCCTCCCCAACCACTCCCCGCCATAGTAACCACCAGTCACTTGTCAGTGTGCATGAGTCTTATAAGTACTTTTTATATTACCAGCTACCAATGTTCCAGTGCAATAATGATGTAAGCATAAAATTTGTTTTATAGTAAGTAAAAGAAGCAGCTACTTTACTTACAATGGACTCTCACTGGAAAATCAAAAAATAAATAAAGGACCACCAATATCATTCTTAAAACTACATCCTAATAACTTTTTTCTGAAATAAGAGAAAAATTTGCAACTACTTGTATCAACTTAAAATTATGTTAAAATGTAAATTCAAGGTATGCCTTTTGAGTTTTAGTACATGTGTACTCAAAATCACACAATCTTTTAATATTATATGTGGTATTTCCCCTATAGAGTATCTTTTACAACAATAACAATAATCCAACAATCTTGTCTGCTAAAGGAGAATCCAAGTCCTAGAGAGGTTTAGAGTAGGGTGGTTAAGAGAAGAAAGGTGTGGCTTAAAGTTTCAAACTAACGTCGCATGCCTGTTACAGTTTATCTACTGTGAAAAAAGGGAAAAATAAAATAATCTCCCTAAGCCTCCTTTTCCTTATTTGTAAATTTAGTAATTGGATGTATGTCATTAGATTATTATGAGTGTTAAATGAGAAAATATGTGTAAACCTACCCCTGGTCAGTGACAGACATGAAGTTTGCTCAATGAAGATTGGTTCTCTTTCTATTCCTCAGGTAGTAGTGAATGAGGAACAGTTACTGAATAAACTTTAATCTGCTATCTCATACTCCTATGTTAATAGATGCTTTAGATAATTTACAAAGTGCACAAAGCACCAGTTCAAATAGTCCCATGACTTAAGCCCATTCTACTATGAACCTTTCAAGTGGCATGTTTTAATTTATGTGTGAATTGGAAAATAGGGAGTGAATAAGGAAATTAATTCTGACACACTGTTTTTCTACACAGCTATTTAATTGTTGATTTACTTGTGCAGTGTCCCAGAAAAATAAAAAGTGGGCTCAGTGTCATGGCCCCAGTGGTATCAAGGAAAGGTGTTACACTGGGGCCTTTAATAGCAGTGCTGGAAGTCCATGCATCATGTTTGATTTTCCCAGTTCATCATCAGATTGCCTGGTTCTAAAGAAGACAGGACCTAAAAATGGAGAAAAATGTCATATATATTATGTTTATGTCAATACATAAACATGAGATAAAGCTATACATAAATATACACATAAAGATACATCTAAACATAAACATAATATATAGTAATGTAGTAATATATATACATAAATGTAAAAGCATCTATACATAAAATGTATTTATAGTGACACGTATGTATATATAAATAATATATAAGCATAATGTATATTATATATAAATAGTAATATATACATATCTATATAAAATACATATCTGCATATTATTACTTATGTATTATAACTATATATAATATATGTTGAAAGAAGACAGAGGGAGAGAGAACAATTAATAGAACTCCCATCATTCTCCATCCTCTAAACCACTAAGCATAAAGATACCATTCTATAAACTTATAAGTGTTTTATTTCAAAATATTTATCAGAAACATATCATGCTCAAAATTAGAAAATGACCTATAAGAGAATTGTCTGCAAACTCTTTATCTCCATCTAAATTCTCTTTGGTAAGTGGCCAATATTCTAGCTTATAATTTTCAAAATTCAAATTTTCTTAAAAATTTATAAGGTGGGGTTTAACCAAACCTCCTCAATTCATACATACTTATTTTATTACAGTCACATAGATAAATATTTTAATTTGTTCCTGTCAAGATTTTACCCATAGATATCTTAAGATTAAAATGAGATTCTCACTCACATCTTAAAGATGTGCCTTAGTTGTCTTGAAGTATTTGTTTTAGAATTTGCATACTTGTGTGTGTGTTCAAAAATAGCAATACATGCATGCAGATTCATTTGTTTCATTCATTTTTGGAAGACACATGATGTTATGCTCCAAAGTTTGCAGGTGCAAATATTTAAAAGATCACAATTACATGACTTTGAGCATAGTCAGTTTCTCACAGCTGAAAATGGTTATTTAGTTAGCCCCTCATTTATAGCAGCTCCTAAAGAACTAAGAGAGTATAAGCAGAATAATCCTGTGATAATGAGGTAGCAATACAGAAACATTTAGATAATACCTACATTTTAAGTAATATCTTCATATAGGTCATCTTATTTGATTATAAGAAACTATATGCCTTTGGAAATTCTGTATCATCTTTCTCACTGATTGCCTGTTTCTACCCATTGTTTTTTTTCAACTGTTATCTAAACTAACCTCTCCATTCTTAGGACCTAGGAGCCATTGGTGGGATGTACCATTTCCCCTTGGGATACTGACTGGTTCATAACAATTTCCTTTGATAAAAATAAAGCTTCTCACACCGTTTCAATACACCTGATCTTTTAAACTTACTGGTCGCCTTCCCATTACTATCTAGAGGAGTTTCCTCTGTTCATTTGTAGGCAAATGTATAACCTCTAAATGATAATTACCATAGCATCCTTTTTCCTCAGGGCCTACCTTTTAGAAGACCAGCTGTTCTAAAACATTTTGCTACAGTTTTGTAAAAACACAAACACACACATGCCTACACAAATCTCTTACATTATTTTCTAGCTCATCATAGAAGCGTTGTTCTCTCTTCAACTCTGATCTTGACTTTAGGATTGGAATCGTTTTTATTAAACTTTTTTACTAAAAAAGTCATTGCACTTTTTAGTAAACCTCTAGAATGCTTGTCTCAGTTATACGTGGATGTCTAATAAAGCATTCCGAAACTCAAAAACACAAACTTTTTATTTGCTCATATTTTTGTAGGTGAGCACTCTTGGCTGGATTTAGTTGGTGATTATTCTGCTGGTCCTCTTAGGATAAATGCAAAGGAAACACTTTGATGTTTTGGTTTCTTGACTAGGGATGTAACTCAGTATGACCTTATTCACATGTCTGGGTTGATTATGGCTGTAATCAGCAGGCTAGCACACACTTCCTCACATGCTGGTGAAAGAGTTCCAGACAGTAGCATAAGAGAGATAGCTCAATGTGTAAATATGTTTCAAGTCTGTTTTTATTATATTTGTTAATGTCTGATTGGTCAAAGTAATTATCAAGGCCAAGTGTCACTGTGGGAGGGGACTATACATGACATGGTTACAAAGAGATATTATCTATTACAGGATATTATTGTATCAGTCTCCCTTATGATTTTACATATTGTGGGGAAGTTGGGGTTCCTATGGCCAGGATCCTCACTGAACTTAAACCAGCTGATGATGTAACTGGCCTGTTGCCTGGCTACCGCTTCAACACCTTTAGGCAATAAGCTATTATTGTCATATATAGAGAGCTCTGGGCAGAGGCAGAGACACTAGTGCTGGAACCTACCTCTGGGAGAACAAGCTGGGTAATTAAACCCTTTCACCCCAAAGAACGTTTTGCTATCAATTTCTTTGGACACATTGAATCCACAGCGAACTTGCCCAGGGCTGAAACCCATCGGCAAGACACATATTCACATGGTTATTTAAGGTGAGGACTTCAAGGGACAAAACCGGCAGGATATTTTTCTTAAGTTGGCATGTGGCACTCATTGACTTGGAGTTTTTAACAAGGTCTAAAGCAATCCCTTTGGTGTTTTCCTGACAAAAGGTATTGTGAAAACACTGATTACTGAGTTAGGTTACATTTTTTCTTGAGTTAATGCACATTTACCAAAGTCATAGTATTGATTTTAATAAAAACAGAATACTATTTGGAATTTTATGGGAAGAACCATAGCTATGGTTTGAACTAGCACAAAATCAGGTTAAGATAACTGATTTCATAACAAGGTGGCATTCCTTATAGGATCTGACCTCATATTTTATTGACTAAGGTTCTTTAAACCACTGGACAGACATAGGCTGGGTATAGCTTTGTCTATGTGAGTGTCTAAACATTTTTATTTTACACTCTGATACTAAGAATAATTTCTAAGTATTCACCCCAATATTTATACATTAATTCATGCAAAATATACCTGATATATTTTTAAAATTATAAAACAAATATACTCTAAATCATGGATTAAAATGAGCATTTGCCACATATAAGGGTCACTTCTCTGGGTGTCTGATATTTCCTTATTTCTAAGGGCAATCAATAATACTCTCAGGGTACAGGGTTTTTTTTTTAATGTATACTAATATGTATGTGATTAATAATGAATACACATAATTTCTGTGCTGGGTTAAGCAGTGGGGATTGGTGAGACTTTTATATTTCTTTTTGGTGACTTTGCATAACTATACTTGAATCTTATTCATTATATTTTGATCTCCAAAAGTAATTCTAGTATTGTATTTCTCACATTTCCAAGCAATTGTGACAAGCTTACTATAGTTTATGTGCTATAAGTGCATTTAGCACTATTGTAACAGTCCCTTAAATATTTTTATAAGTCAAATTACCAGTTTAAGTATGTGTTAAAACGCTCAGTTTAAAATTGTAAATATGCTGAAAGCTTGGCACTTACTCCTTCAGGACAAAAGAAGTTCTTTAGCAGCTATACACAAACCATTAGTGATGTGGAATATAGCTTTTTAGCATTGATTAATCCATGGGATTCCAAAGTATAATAAGGAATCACTTTGTGGATTAAATTAATTGTCTTTCACACATATAACAAGGTGTTGATAGAATAAGTGTTTTTCTGCTAGTCTAGTTTTTAAAATGTGGGAGTTGCTGAAGTGCAAATGTTTGCGACTCAGACCCTGTGAAATAATGTAAAACAATCCCATTCTTTTCCCAATTTGCAGAAGGATAAAACTGGGCTAGTCTATTCCTGAAAGTAGCAGTATTTTTATATGATTAGTTGTTTCAATTTATTTCTGCACAGAAGGAAACAGCATTATGAGCAGATGTTTTATTAGAGCTGCATGTTTCACAACATAATATATCTTATACCATATTCAATATTCATTTCTATATTCTGGCTTCATTTTAAATTAAAGAAAAACAATGCTGAACAATTATATCAAATTTCTTAAATTGTTTTGTTAGGAATTATTGCATTATGAATGGATTATTTGATTATGAACTCTTAACCTTTATCTTAGTAATTATGAGATTGGGATTTAACAGGATAGGAAAACAGACATCTGTGACTTTGATGGGAGGTTAATATACATACATAAATATATATTTATATGTGTAATTAAATTTTTATGTAATTACACAATTACATATTATATATATTATGTATGTAACCATTGGGAATTAATTACTTTATTTACAGTAAAACCTACAATAGCAATCATAGAAAATTTTTAAATTGTTGTGTATGTCAAATTATAAATTTCCTCTAGAAGGTCAGTTATTTTCTGGGATGAAGGGAGGCAGATTATATGATGTTGTTTTAGAATTCAAAAATTTATATTTCATAAAGATACCTTTAACACTAGTAACTTTATGGAACAGTTTTATGTCCTAATAGCTGAAATTCCACAGGGTAACCAGGGAAGTATTTAGTAGTTTTAAAACTGCTAGTATTTAGTAGTTTAATAAAAAAAGGAAAGTTATAACTAAGCTATAATAGTTGTGAAGAAAATTTAGTCCCTATAGTCACAATGAGTTTTTAATATAATAGTAACATGCATTTCTACAACAGGTAAACCAATACGCAGTTGTTGCTGTTTGAGGGAGAAATGCTTTACTTTGAAATGAGGCAAATTTACTAACAAGCTAATGCAGCTCAATCTTAAAGGCCTCTCTTTGCATAAGGCCTCTTCCTGACAATGCTTTCATCAGTAAAATTGCTTTCAGATTTGTAAAACTTTCAACAGTAGGATGTTTTGACCACAACTGGTTAGAATCATTGTTGTGTTCATATTGGATTTTCTTTCCACCACAGTTCCTCTTTAATGAGTATGTCTGAATAGACCTAATGCTTTTTGTGAATCTAAATAATAGGAAAATGACTTGGAGAACATTTGGTGGGGGGAGGTAGTGGGTGATATTTATGTGGTTCAGACGCACTTCCATGTATACTAAGTGACTCTCCTTCTCTCCACTGTAGGTGGATGGATTTGCAGGGTGAAAGATACTATGCTAAAAAGAAAATTTCTTAAAATACAAAATAGCAAAGTGTAAATGAGATTGAACATATATGAAATCAGAAGGTAGTCTGTGGGAAAGTTATATTTAAATGGTGAGCCAGATAACTATAACGTATGAAACAGATTATTACCAAAAATATTAATTTTAAAATGCTTTGATTTTGATTTATCAATTTTAAAATTTGAAACTTTTGTAATCTATTTTCTCATTGCAAATAAATATACACTTGAAAAATTTTTTGAATATTTTTCTCAAAGAGAAACCCTACATTTTGTAATCCTCAAAACCCATAAAACCTGAATGCTCTCCTTGATAAGCAGAATCTTGTATTTTTCTCAGTTGAGAAGAGTGTTTTCCCTCTAGGTGTTTCAAAGTGTATGGAGGTTAGGATGTTTATTGTCCTGCACTGCAGGGACAGCTTCACCCAGTGAAAAGTTGTCCCCTACTAAGGAAACAATATACTATATGCTCAGTGCTTTCTTCCCAAATATAAATTATATAAAATGACTAATGTATTATATATGCATATGTACTACCTCTCTGTGAGCAAACTTAATATTTTATATGGAAATTTAATATATCTGTTTTATTTGAGTATTCTGTTATCATTTTCTAAATATAGTCTAATATTTTTCAATGCTTAAAGTTAAATGTCATGATAAATTGTGATTTTGTTGTAAGTATAATTTTAGTCGGATAAATATATATATATATACACTCACACATGTATATATACACATACATACATACAAATATTGGGAATGGAACCTAGTGATTAATAACTTACCAATGGCCTAAATATATTTCGGGGCAAGATTTTTGATGAGTTTCTCTTCAATCCTTTGCCTTTCTCATGAAGGCAAAGATGATTTCCTTATCCATTTCTCTTTTTCAACTCACACATAAATTAAAACAATCCACTTTGGGTTCACAGTAGTATGGGCTTAAGCCATGGGAATGTATATAGTTATAGTTGTATGGCATGACCTTTAAGTGCCTTCCAGTGCTAACAATCTAAGAAAATAATATTACTTCCTTGTTGAGAGGCAAAACAATTAACCTCATTTTACAGTTGAGGAAATGAATGAAAATTAAGCTTGATCAATTTGCCTGCAAATACATAGCTAGCAAGTTTAGAATTTGGATTTGATTTGAATACCTGATTCCAGAGACATTGCACAAACCAGCAATCTAGGAGTTCTTGCTTCCACCCAGACCACACCACTATTCTAATGTCTGTCTTTTTATTGGTCAACTACTGTCATTCCTCTCTACCGTCACCCCTTGAATTTGAAACACAGCATCAATTAATCACAGCCATTGAGTCATTACCTTCTGTGGCAGCCAAGTAAATGTTGCTCTCAAATCTTCAACTGTGAGGACCATAATTGTTCAAACATCCCTGCTACTGCTTTCTAAAACCCATAACCTTTCTGTGCTCTGAAGCCACATGTCTCCTGGTGGCTCCCACCAAATGACTAAGCTTGGCAGGGATACTGAGAAGGGCTCATTCCTGGGAAAGTAGGACTCCTCTAATGTGTGACTTTATCTCAAGGATTCCTTTGGTCTTGTCAAAATTATTTAGAACTGCACTCCAGTCTAAGACTCTTTCATCTTACATTTTTCTTTCCCCTTTTCTTCACAAGAGTCAGATTTGCATCATAGTCTGACAGCTCTTCCAGTCTCATTAGGGTCTCTCTCCTTTCCCCTACAGATGGTTTTCTTAATAATTTGCTTGGATGTTTAATACCTTATTGGTGTCTGCTTCTTGGAGGACCTTAAACATGTATTTTTATACCAGTTGGCCAATAACACAAAGTACAGTTTTGGCTCTTAAGTTTCACTAGGCAGCATTCTGTCCTAATTCAAAGGTTGTGTTGTTTGTATTAATCACTAAAATCATTGTTCCCTGTCTATTATTACTTCCAGCTAAAGAACCATGCCAGAGACTTATGCAGACCTGAAATCTGATTTATAGAAAAATAAGCTATATTTTAAAATAATTTGTTTTTCTCATTAAAAAGACAAAATCATTTTTCTTGGAAACAAATTGACCAAAGACTTATGCAATATTTGTGGTTGACAAAATAATTTGGCTTTATTTTTAAATCATCTTTAGGATATCACTTAATAAATTTAGGTGTTGACTATTTTTACTTGGTAATATTACCCTATGGTTACATTATTTTTAAGCACTTTAAATCAGCAAGCATTAATTGTATGTAATAGAGGAAAGGCACCCTCTGGGACATCAGAGTAAAAATATAAAGAGATGAAAAATGAACACACAAGATTTCCAATATTCACAGAACTACCAAATCAGTGAATTACACAAATATGTATGTAATTGTATCCTAACTAACATATGTTAGTAAGGATGGTGGTGGTGGACAAAAAGGAAGTGAGGAAGAGGTTTAAAAAAAAGTTTAAAGTAGTTATGAATATGAATGTAATATTGTTACCAGAAAACTGTAAGTATCTAAGATTTCTAATTTTCTGTGGTAAGTTTCTTTTAATGGCATGATATTTTTAAAGTTAGAGCCAGTTAGGTTGGAGGAGGGCTTTAGAGAGCATACCTGTTCAATATCATGATATATTTATTTCCTCAATTAAGGACCTTAATTAAGGAAGCTATGACAAATAGGTGAATAGTCAGAAAATTAATCCTGAACTGAATATTTATGGCCACAAAAGTCTCCCAAGTGAATTGTCTGCTGATGTACTAATGTTCATCCTTTCTCAAGAGGACAGGATAATTTAAAAAATATTGTTGTACTCTTATCCTAATTCTTCCCTTAGATGCAAAAAGGTAGTCTATTTTTAATGAGTTGGGGTTGGGGAGACCATTGTATACAGTATTTCTGTTAATTGCCAGAGATTTTCTTTCTCACAACTCTAACTCTTTGTAAATGAAAGGACTATGGAAGAAAGATCAGAGTACCATGGTCAGAAACCTGTGTATAATCCCCTATCCCACTCTCCAAAAACCCATCTCACTCCACTCCCACCCCACCTGCAAAAGACATTTATCTCAACTGTGGCTCCTAATGTAAAAGGAAAGATTTGACCCAATGTATCTGTTGTTATTTATTTTTTACAAAAAATTTTTATGCTATCAAATCTCCAACTAATAATGCATCAACATGTTAATACTTATTATAGGAGTTCCTAAATGTTCCAAATTTTATTTTACTCATGTAACTCAAATTTTCTCTATCTTATGCATATAAATTTTTGAAAATTTGAATATAGTTATCAGACAATTTTAAAATATAAACAATTTCCATCTTCTATCAAACTTAAGCTTTTAAGGTCTTGAACCAATACCCATATTTAACACCAGTGTCTCCGAATTTGTGATATGCTGGCCATTCAATCAGTTCCTCTCTTGTTTATACAGAAGCTTTCCTCTTGCAATAAGGTGATTTATTCTGTCTGCTCTAGGCTTGTACTTTGCATTTTCCATTTATCTATACCACAGAATTCAAATGAATCATATGAGAGATAGGAAGAGGGTCAGAAAGTCCCGTTCTTTATTCTTTTCAATATGAGCTTTCAAAACTCTCCAATTCCTAAAATCCACTATGGAATCTTTCCTTTATTCTCTAACAAGATAATCAAATTGTGAGTTCCAAAGGCATTACAGCAGACATATGAAGTGGGTTTGAAAAAATTATCCTGGGACCACTGCACATGTTTTTTTTTTTGTTATTAACGTCTGAGCAAACGAGTGGGTTACACATTCCCTCTTCCCCTGACCCTGGATATATGCTCGTACTGCAGAACCTAGCACCACTGAAGAAGGAACATGTGATCACTTTGATAAATACAAATATAAACCTGACTGTATCATTTAGTGCTGTTGTGCCTTCATACAGCCTGGAGAGAAGGAAAATCATTTCCCCCACTGCATAACCATTATTAACTATCACTTGTGGAGTAATGCCAGGCTATAGAATAAGCTTCTTAATAATTACTATCAGATTGTTCAGTATGTAATATTATATCTGTTTCTGTTTGCTAGTCATGAGAAAACTTCCTGATTAAACTTAAATTCAGAGAGTATATGCATTTCTATTTGCATCATTTCATTTTCTCAGTATAGCAGTAATCCACATATATTTCATGTTGTGCTTTCTTTTCTCCTTCTTAATTTTTCTTTCATCTCTTCTTAATATTCCTATCTTCCCTATAATTTCTGCTGCCCATCTTGTTACTTTTCTCCCCCTGTCTTTTTTCTTTCTCCCTTTCCTTGTTGCTATATTCTTAGTCATTCTGGTTCTTCCTATAATTTTTCATTCTCCTCCACATCCTTCATTTTTTTTTCTTCCCCTGACTACCCCATTTTTTCTCTATCCATGTCTTACATATTTCTAGTGGCAACATGATTTCTCTTTTATCAAAGTGTAAGTACCACATTAAAACTCTATTACTGGTAATAGACTTAATGTGAAAATACAGATTACCTATAATTTGTGACAAAGTAATTCTATGTCTTAGTCACTGTAATGAGTTGCCATTTTAATTTAAACATATTAGATATTCACCAAATGGGTACTGAGCTCTTTTTATGCATTTAGTACTGAACTGATCATTACTGAATAAGTAAAAAGTTATCCTGCGAGACTTTTAGCATAATAAAGTTATTCTGGGTCCTACACCACAAGAAGAAAACAAAACAACAGCAAATCCTTTATACTAGATATTACATTAACTCTTTTCTTTTTTTTTATTCTTAAAAACGAGTTCATTTGCTTATCTGTTTTCAACTTATTTTGAAGGAATACTATTGAGATTCTTATAAAGAGATAATAATTAGAGAAGTTTAATAGGCAGATCCTGAATTAACTGTGTAACACTCACATACGCCCTTGGGATATTCAATCATTTGTTCAACATTTAACACTTACTAAATGACAGATCTCTGTAAGGCACCAAGGATGCAGTGATTAATAAGACACCATCACTTTTCTGGAAGGGTTTATCATCTAATTGAGGAAAATGGCCAAGTGAACAGATAATCATAACTCAGTACGATGCAATAGTAAGGAGCTACAGAACTATCTCAGCACATAAAAGGTTCTTCTAACTCAAAATGTTGGGAGTTCAAGAAAGTCTCTAGAAGAAGGGATGCTTTCATTGATTTTTGGAGGATGAAATGTTGTTAATGAAATGAGGGGACAAAATGAGGTAGACGTATAAGTCGGGATAGTGAGGAATACTCCAGGAAAAGAAATAGCATTTTTAAAAGCTTAGAAAGAAGCAAGAGAAATTTCAGAAACTGTTTATAATAAAAATAGCTCTTTAAGTCTGAGATATGAATTACAGAGTATGTGAGTAGAGTAGGGGAAAAAATAGTGGTTAGATATGAAGGCATGAAAGTAACCAGGAACCAGGTAACAAAGGGTCTGTGTGGCATTGTGAGCAACTTGGACTTCACTGTGAAAATCATCAGGCTGTGGTGGAGTCCTAGGCAAATTAATGCTCTGATCACATTTGTTACTAAAAAAAAACATGGAGAATAGCTTGGCAACATTTAAAGTACAAGGGACATTCAGGGGTTTGTTGCAAACTGTTGAATGGTGATATGTATGGGTTCTGCTGTTGAATGGTTCACATGATGCAGGATGCAATCAAGAACGATGATGCCCTGAGGTAGTGGCAATAGATGGACTTAAAGCGTATTTATGAAGGAGGTAGAAGAGAGGTTTTGGCTTTTGCTTGGATGTGGGGATTAGAAAAAGAGTGAAGGATGATGAACAGGTCTTTCTGCTTTAGGCAATTCTATGTATCACAGTGCACATGGTGAGATGGGGACAAATTAGTATTGTCTTGAAAGGAAGGTTTAGTGCTGTATGAAGAGTTCTTTTGGGTTCTGTTGATTTTATGGAATTACTGACTCTTAGAAGTGGAGACATCCAGGAGACAATGAGATGGGTATCACAGGATATTCCACTGCTGTGTTATTATTTCCTACTTTCTTCCTAAGACCTCAATCTGTTTTCAGGCCAATTCCTTTGCTTCAGGAGAGATTTCTGTCAGTGTCTAAAACAGAGCTAGCTATGCAATGGGATTTGTGCAAAGAATAAGGTAGGGCTTGTTGGAAGCAACCAGATGGAGAGAAGGACCTTTAGAATAGGTAAAGAGTAGATTGTTGATCCCAAATATTGGTGTAATTGTCTTCCAGTATTTCTATGGGAGGTAGCAGAACACCAGGGGAAAATAAAATTATATGTCCATAGAGTGGTACTTGAGCCATTTGATCTCCTGATACAAAGAATTGTTTGGGCTTGGAAAATGACTAAAGCTAGGAGTCATTCATCTTTTTCTAAATAAATATCTGATATTCTGTGAACCCCTGGAAAGCTGCTCCCCATTATTCAATATTCTAATCAGGTAACTAATAACAAATACTCTTAATATTCAGGTGGGATAGACCATGGGTCTGATTTAAATTGTCTTTGAAAACTGAAGAACTATGGTTGCTATCACACTCCCAAAGCTGGAGTAAGATTTATACCCAGTACATATGGATGTGAATGTCAGGGAAAAAAGTTTTACTAAAAAATAAGACATATAGTTGGAGTAAAAAGTAATAGAATTAGAAGAATGATCGACTGCATTTTAAGATTCCAGATGAATAGCAGGTTTTGCATTGTTTTTGTTTTACTGTACTTTTTGTGTAATAAAACCTGCCCTAATTCAGTAACCATATGAAATGCCATCTTCCATATCTGGAGACAGGACTTTAGCTCCTCTCACCCCCTCTCCTTTTCCAGTTTGGGTTTTCACCCATCTGTGCAAGTTGGAGGTCGTATTAGTTTAGCTATTAGTATTCTAGGGATGCTATAACAAGGCACTATAAATTGAGGGGTGTAAACAACAGAAATTAATTGCCTCACTGTTCTGGAGGCTAAAATGCTGAGCTGTCAGGGTGGGCTCCTTCAGAGGACTCTGAGGAAAGAATCTGTTCTACACCTCCTTAGTTTCTGGTGGTTTGTTACAACCTTTGGTATTTCTTGATTGTAAATGCATAACCCCAATCTCTGCTTTCCTGTTCACATGAAATTCTCCCTATGTGCATGTCTGTCTCTGTGTCAAAACCTCCTCCCACCCCCAACTGCCTTTTAAGGATACCAGCCATACTGGATTAGGGTCCATCCTAATGATTTTATTTTAGCTTAATTACCTCTGTAAAGACACTATTTCAAATAAGGTCACATTCTGACTTAGCTGGAGATTAGTACTTAAACACATCTTTTTTTTTTTTTTTTTTTGCTTGGGGGACATAATTCATCCTTAGAAAATGAGAGGAAAACCCCTTCTGATGTTAGGTTGCTCTCTTTGTCCCGGCGTATTTTCTTTTAGTTTCTCCCCACCAGCACAACAAAAGGAAGAGAAAAACCTTTGCCAATTGCCCTTTGTAATGCATTGCTGCCTCTACCATTGCAATGACTATCTTTTCTATTCCACGGAAGTGTGAAGACAGAGCATGGAGAACAAAAATGAAAAGATGAAAATCATCATTACTACTCTAATTTAACTCTGTGTTTACTAATCTCTCCCTTCCCTCAAGCAGTGGGGGTTCTCTGTTTCCATGAATCTTAGAACTAGGTTGTCTAGTTGGTTTTAATTCCATCTCTACTATTTACTACTTGTGTGACTTTGGTCAACTTGCTTAACACTTGTGCCTCAGTTTCCTTACCTGTAAAATAATACCAAATATCTACCACATGGGTTAGTCATGGGAAATAAATAAATCCATATATGAAAATAACAGGATCATAGATAGCACAGAAGACCACCACCTGCATTTTAGTTATTCTAATGAATGCTAAAGCTATTGCTGGACACCTCTATCAGTGAAAGTGCTGTGTGACAGGAAGACATACTTTGCTCACCCATATTGGATGATATGTAAGATTTCCCAAAGAAGGAATGTTTAAGTAACAAAATTTAATCTAAACTATTTTCTAGTGAGGATAGGTTTTGGTAAAAGAAGGGCTCTAATTTGCTGAGTGGGATATGTAAATTTCAGGACAGAGCTTAATCATTGTAATTTAGAAGAGGCCAAAAGTGGCCATCAGCAGTCCTTCCCCCCTGTCTTTTCTCACAAGCATGTTCAAGGTATTCTATGAGTTATATAAACTACTAGGTGTAGAACTGGTATAACCTTGTTCCTATGACTAAAATGGGTTTTAAAATAAGTTGCAAAATGGAATTCTGGAACACACCTCATTTGTAAGTTGGCAATTTACTCTACAGTGTTAAGCAATCAATCCATGTGCCAAAAGATGAACAGTTTACTTGATCAAATTAGTGAGGCAACTTGAAGGATTAAAATAAAATCCTCATAGTATCTTATTTTTTTTTTGCTTTCTTCCTCCCTTCTTTCTTTCCAAATCCCCTGCATCCCTCTTTTCACTTTTTGTCTCCTTTCCTCTCTCCCTTTCTCTCTGTCATCTTATTTACTTTTTCTATTTTTATTTAAATCTAAACTACTATTTAAAAAGAAAAAAAAAACTTTTCTGAAAACAACCCTGGAAAAAAGAAGGTGAACTGTGACTTCCTAGATTTCTCTCTCCCACTTACCAGATGCTTGACCTTGGACAAGTTATTTAATCTCTCAGGCTTCCTTTCCTTCATCTGTAAAATGAGGTGGGTCAAAAGAGGTGATCTTTAATGTCCTTTTTTTCTGCTTTAAAAAGGCTAAGTATAGTAACACTGATTTCTGAACGATTGCCATTTAGCCATTTTATAATTGCATTCAAAACTTGGAAGATATTTAGAAAACTAGGGCCTAAATACATATAATGCAAATTAAAATATACTTTGTAATTTTTCATGAAAACAGGATCCTGTTAAAGAAATACATTATTAGAAGCTAGAAAACATAAAAATGTGTAAGAGAAAAAATATTTCTTTCTGAGAAGAAGTCATTCTAAACCTGTGAGCGTCACTGAAGTGAAATATTTGTACCAAGGAAATTCCATCCTTGTATTTAATTTTTATTCAATTTTAAGACCTTGATAGCTGGAGCCAGACTGTAAATTATTAATAATAGAATTAATAGAGATCTGTTGTGAAGGGAAGAGCAGAATAAAATGATTTATATTTAATTGTGTTGATGTGAATGCACGTAGATTTTTCTCTTTCAATTATACTTATTTTATTTCTCAGTACCCAAGTTTAAATCTTACTGTCTGAGACACAGTGATATTCAAGAGGCATTGAACAGTGTGTGTCTCTCATGCAAATAGATGAGTGTGTGTGGGGGACTTTTAAACATGTATAACTATTACCCTCAATAAGTGTGCATTATATCCTATTAGCCTTAGTGAGGTATTAAAATCTAATAGTTCTGCACCATGCTCACATTAATATGCAAATGGAATTAGAATACAAAATTAAATGAAAATGAAATTTGGAAGCTAATTGACATTTTTGTCACAAAAGCTCAGAGAAACACTATTTATGGTTTAATGGTAAAGGCTAATGTGTCATCCTAGGGAGGGGCCACATCAGTCTCAGCTACAGTTATTTCCTGAAGTGCAGTGCAAAGCACTGTTTGTGTATGCAAGTTGCCAGCCTCCCTCACGTAGGTGGTCCCATTTCTGTAAACCTGCACTAAATTGCTACCATCCATTATACACAGTGGCTGCCTGGATGGCTGCCTGGCACTGACTTACACAGGCCATCTATTCCTGTCAGAAATATGATATGTCACTGACAAAAGCTTAATTACACCATTAATTAATAGGACAATTTTCAAAATGCCTTGAAATGCAGCTTGACACTCATTAGTGCCATTTATGAATAATTCCTCCCAGGGAATACTACTCTGAAGAGCACTTTAAAATGCAATAGTTTTAAAATAAAGATATCTATAAAACAAAATAAATACATAGTTAAAAGCTGCTTTTTTTCCTCTCTCTCTCTCAAATATGACCTATCTGTTCAATAGTAGCAAAGATTTTTTTTAATATTGAAATTATTATTACAGTTTTGACACATAATGCCCCATTTCTTTTATTTTGGGCTCACTTTAGAAATTCAGGCACTTGTCTTCATTCTTTTAGAATCCTAATTGCTTTTAAAAAGCACACCATGTTTTAAACATTAAATATTAATACATTAACCTCAAAATAGGTTTCTAAATATTTATCAATATGTAAAGTATCATTTCTTTCCTCACTTTTCCATATCTTAGCAATGTCATGTGTCAAGAAGGAAAACCAAAAGTGTGAATTTGGTGGGGAGAGGTCACAATTTCACCATTTATTCTTACTTATCCACCCTATTAATTCTTTGATTCGCTAAATTTTTGTCATATTTCTTTTAGCTCAGCAAACTACCAAATCAGGACATTTTGTAGCAATCCATGATAACAAATACATGAAATTACTTTATACAACACCATCTCCCCCCAAAATCCCTTTTGACAGTAAAGCCAGCAGGCCTAAAATTGTTTAAAGCCACAGCATGCTGTGCATAATTAATAATCTCTTTGTTTCTCCTTGTTATTTGGCTAGGGTAGTTCTACGATTACTGCACTACATTATGGCAGACTGGATGGATTGCAAGGCTAAAGCCAAATTGGATGAAGGGAGGAATTACATATCTCAGATAAGGAACTGCAACTGCACAACAGAGATAGGTGACAGAATGAGAATAAGACCTTCTTTGCACAGATGTAGAAAATGTCAATGTCTTTAGATGTGACTGAGTTATTGGATGTTTCTTTTTATCTCAAGGTGGGCCAAGAGATAGAAGTCAGGGTCACAATCTGGTACCTATAATGTTGAATCAGGACTTGAGGAGTGATTCCTGACAATGTTGAGGAGGGGTTATCAAATTATCTGGGAAGATATTTCAAATAACTAATGCCAATTTGCTTTGACAATTACTCTGTTCCTGTAAATTCCACACCCTTAACTATCTTTCAAACCTTTTCCACCACTCCCCTAGTATCTTAATTCATTCCTTTAAAATTTTTCCATTGGAACAGACCCTTTACTGATTTTCTTGATTATAGCTATGTTTCAATTCAATCTATTTCTATGTTACAGTGACAGTAATTTTCTCAGACAGAAAAACACTAATTCTTAGCAATAGTAATCTCAAAAGAGAATGGAGAAGTCCATGGTCAAATGACTTTGGAAAATTCTGAATAATAAATCTCCCCTGTGACTTTGGTAATGAATGTCAACATATTAATGACACCATTGGGTTATGAATCAAAGAATTCCATTTAATTGTATTTAACCCAGTGACTCATTTATCTATTTGATGACAGAGAGTTTGCTTTATGCTCAAGAAATAAATTTGGCCATGACATTGTGATGCTTAGCCTCAGAGGCTACCAGTTGATCACAGAATAAATTCTCAACTGCTTGGCATTTTATTCAAGGCTTTTAAGTATTTAATTTCTTATTAATTGTCCATCCCCACTTCACACTTTCTCTTCCTTCACATTCTTTGTTAAATCTTTATTGAAGAAATACTAACACACTGAGCTTCCCATATCACTTCTGAGCCTATATATTTGTTGCTACATCTGTACAGAATGTTCTCTCCATCCTTTTCTTGACTACCTTCATGTCTCAGGAAGCTAGGATCAACTCTCTTGCATGCATCCCCATCATACTTTTTACTTACTACTGTATTTTTTATCTTTAAAGTCCGCCAGAAAGTAGCCATTTGAAGCCAGAGGATATAGTTTTTCAATCTACCTTGTATCCTTAGAATCCAACATGGCAATAGATATGTTAAATTCTGGATGAATTTATTTGAATAAATCATATAATAAATTGTTTGGCAAGGTTGAGATCATTTGTAGGTAGTTCAGTAAAGAAGAAACTGAAAAAAAATCGATTTCTTCTAATGTAGAAGATCTTGAGTTTTGTGCAGTCAGCTATTAAACAACATAACCAGCTCAGTTTTCTTGGGCAAATTACTTAACTGCTCTCTCTTTCTCTAAATTCTGTAGCAAGAATTGAGGACATGGAAGGAGAGGAAGACAGAGTAATGAAGAACAAGAGAACACTTTTAAGTTAACAGACATAGCAAATCAAATTTCTTCACTTCCTTTTTTATGGTTTCTTTCTTCTCCAAATTTAACATAGGTCTTGTTTTTAGGTTAGTATCTCTTGTTTTTTTCCCCTTTTTCTTGCAACCTCAAACAAAAACATCAAAAGAAGGCAAAATTGTGTTGTATTAGTAGGAGAAAGGAGTTAAATCACTTATCCTATGATCCATTCACTCCCTTTACCAGGAGGATACGACCAAGGAGAAGAAAGGACAGCAAGTAACTAAATTTAATCTCCTTGTAAAGAGAACTCTTGTCAGTAGACAAATGGCAATATTTGGTTGGAGAAAGAGAACTTGTCTATGAAATGTCCTTGGTAAGATGCTCCTGTATGGATCAATTATAGTAAATAGAACCCAGAATCTATGTAGCTGATTTTCTGGAGAATGTCATATAAGCTTTTAACATACTGGATAGAAAATGCAGACATTTAGTAACAGAAATGCTCCCCACACCATGACAGGCCTCACAAAAGTCATTTAGAAATGTTATCTGTCCTGAGCCTGAGGAACAGGTCCAGTGCAGGGAGGGAAAACCTGAAGTCCTGTCCTTGATGCTCCTATCCTATATCTGCTTCATCTAGCTCATTTTTGATCATCTTTAAACTTGAAAGTGTTTAACAAAGTTTGATACTAAGATCTCTGATTCACTCGAGTCTGACTTGACTTGTTGATCTTGTGTGTTTGTTCAATTAGTCAAATTGTTTTGGTTTCCCTAAGCCCCCCAGTGGAGTTGTTTCTGTCCTCTCTTTTATCCTGTCATGTCTTAAACTCTGATATTTTTCAAAGTTAAAATAAATGATACTAATCTAACTGGTCTATTCACATTTTCTAAATAGCTGTTAAAACACTGAGCTTATGGGGAATAATACTGATAGAAGTCCAGGCCTTATTACAGTGAGAAGAATGACTTTGTTAGTGGGTTTGTTGTTTGGTTATTTTTATCAACTAAACTAAAAGTGTTGCTCACTTCTGTGCAATTCTTGGGGGTTGTGGCCTTACTGGTCTCCAAATCTGAATCAAATTTTGAGTGTGGCTCATCTGTCACTGCAAGTTACTATAATATTAGACTGCTTCATGTCTCTGTTAGCTTATTGATCTCTATATCACCTGCTTACTAATTACCCTTTTAAATTAAATAATGAGAAAGTCCAATTAGTTTATAACTTCTAACCCTAGAAAGTGGTGCTAACTATCAGAATTTTGGCATAAACTACTTTATAATAGAGTATTTTTGGTGTGTCTGAAATCACATTGCATAGAAAGCTCTTCTGTTGACACATATATCATATTGAGACTTCCCAGATATTTCCCTTCAATCTCTGAAATAGATCATAAAATCATTGCTAATTAAAAGAATAGGAAAAAAATAATTTCTTTGTGGGAAGGGATACTGATAAGCAAGATAATTAGCTGAAAAATATCTAAGAGTTGGAAGAGAAAATGCTACAGTAAATGATTGCTGGGCATTTCCATGCCTTAAACACTAGGAATTAAAGAATAAAAAAATAACCAACACTTACTGTACATATATAATCACCACACATTGAGATGAATTCTTTATAAATATCAAATGATTCATCCTTGAATTGACCTTGAGACAATTATTTTTAATCCTTATTTTACAGATAAGGAATTTGAGACCTGGAGAATTTAAATTCCTTCAACAGAGCTCCATAGTTGGCAAGTGATAGTCAGGATTCATATCCAAACTTTTCTAAATCTAAAACTCTTGCACATAACCATTAAATTCTTAACTGTATTACATAGTGCATTAAAAATAACAACAACACTTTCTCACCCATGACTTTATTTCAGACGTCATAGTTACTTGTTTGAGTACATTGTAATAGAAATCTCTGTAGGTAAGACTCAAGTCTGGATCTTATACCAAAGCCAACGTTCCATTAACTATTCTATGTTCCTCTAAATTCAAAAATCAAGTAATCACAAATCTGGAAGTAGCTTAAAGGGTCAGCAAATGCAGACTCTTCCCTGGGCATGATATCTGATATGGAGCATTCTCCAAGACCACTGCCCTCTGACCCTTTTTCCTTTTAGGTACTCTGCATCTCTATTATGCAAGCCAATGATCCTTTTCTGATGCTTGCTCCATGCTGTTCACACACACACACACACACACACACACACACGCAACAGCATTTTACAAATAAGCTCATGCATTTTTTTCTAAGTGAATAATTCATAAATTTGGATATTTGACTAAAAACAGTTATATTATTTACTGGTATTAGTTATCCTAACCACACTGTCCACTGTGCACTCTCATTCCTGGGCAGTTTTATTTGCCTTTTATTGTATTCTGTTCAGTTTTCTTTACCATATGTTACCTGTTAGCAAGTCATTGCTTCCTGCTTGTCAGCTTTCATGGGGGTTGAAGTCTTTCAGTTACCATTATGATTTGAGGGGATATAACTTTGACAAGGTGATATATAAATAAGGGGGTGTCACACCAGTCCCTATGTTATTCTTTCTCTCTCTTCTTTGTTTCATTTTTTTATTCATTTATTATTTATGTTACATATTTCCTTAGTTGGGGCTTAGTAGAGAAGGGCATTTAGAAAAGCAAGAAGCTGCAAATGGTACACTTTATACCATTAGCAGATTCTTCAGTGACTGACTTCTTAAAAATTTACCTAATTTTTATATCTGTGATTAAAGGCTAAACTCACCACATAATGTTCATAGTTCTGTTGTACATTATAAAGTTATAAAGAATTAATCAATATTGTCCAGTGGTACTTTGACCCTCTGCAGCAATTTGTGTGTAGTAAATTGCTCTCATTTCATTTCAGTTATTTCTATTCAACAGGGACCAATACATTTTGACCTTAGTCTTCAATGAGAGATATATGAGGATTGATAATGTGTATAATATTTTCAGTAGGCACTTGCATGTGTAGTCTTAATTACTAAAAAGGAAGAAAGAAAAACAAGGGAATATCCTTAAAGCTCACTAGATATCTGGTAGGATGTAATTGATTATATGTCTGAAACCAAGTTACAGTAGATAGTTCTGTATCTATTTAGTGGTGTGTTTGCATTATGGTGTTATGTTACTTTTCATATAAAATTTCACTGTACTCGAAGTAAATGCCACCAATGTTTTGGTCATTTTTGTGTTGTTTTTAATTATGATTTGACTGAAAGGCATTCAGTTTACTGAGTTGCATAATGGAGAAGAATAGTGGACTTGAAGCAGATTTTTATTACCTTGATCAAGATACTGGAGATTCTGTTTTATTTTTCTGAGATTTAGATTCAGAATAATAGACCTCCCTGCTAGACACCATGGGATATTGTAGGAGATACTAACATAACACCTGTGTTAGTTACCAGAGATAGTAAGAAAGGAGTCATGGAGTTTGAAAGGTAGGAGGAAATGGTACTGGGGAAGAATATAATTCAGATAAAGCAAAATTGATGTGTTTTACCTTGTGAATAGAGACAGACCTTGTGACATCAAAGTTTGCAAAAGTTCTTACACCCTATCATTGTTGAGTTGAAACTAAGGTAAAATGATGAAAAACTAGAAAAAAAAATTACTGAAAGCCTGTAGAACCTCTTCTATGTTACTTACCAAGAAATTTATTATTTAGAACTCCCTTAAAATATATTTTATGGGAGAAGCTAGGATAGTCACATAGGAAATGTTGAATAAAAGCACAAATGGTCACTCCAATTACCAGGTGAATCTAGGATGAGCCATGTGTGGCAAATGGTGCTGGCAAGTCCTGTTCCATGAAGGATAGGTATTGTTTATCATGAGAATATGTATGTAATGAGCTGTATCTGCTTGGCTGTATAAGGGATGAGATTCCTTTTTGTCTTTGCAATCTTTTAGGGTATTTCCTATGATGTACGTCATACGTAGGCTTAATGTTTATTCAGTAATAAAATTGTTTCCCTTCTCTACTACCTTTGTGGAGAGGCTTTTTGAGGTGGGAGTAGATTTTGTACTTCCCCAAGAAAGAGCTTGAGCATGTGTGCTTGTACCTATGCATGTGCACACATGTGCTCATTTTGGAAAATATCAAGGACATAAATGAGGATACTTCTGTATTACATATATATGGTATTCAGTCCAAATGGCTAATCTGTTCTATTAACTATTGCATACATTAGTTAACAGCTTGATATTACAGTTTTATTTATTGGATGCATAAAGTCAAAATCCTCACTTTTTTAACATGAGATAACTTAGGTGCCAAATTTTACAAAAATTGCTCAAAGTCACAGCTATTATGATCTGCATTTTAAACAGTACCATAACTTATAGCTATCTGTTGTTGAAATAAATCTCTAGGTTCAAGATGTAGCTCCTGCTCATATCAGCAAACTGAAGCTTAAATAACTCCCATGTCTTTGTGAATGCTCTGTTTGACCAGAAACACAGTATATTCAGTCATGCAGTCCCCAAATGCCAAGCTAAATCTTGGCTTTACACTTATTTCCTTATTCCTTCTCACCCCCCAAAAAAGTTGATTGTGTGGCCCCAGCCAATGAGATATTTTCTATTTGTCTCTTCTTTGTTCTTTATTCTTTATCTTATAAAAGCCTCTTGCCTTCTGCTCCATTTTGCAGTTTTCCACAAGGAGGCTGTTCACTTCATGGGTG
The DNA here is from genome assembly GCA_032199065.1 of Smutsia gigantea. Classification (NCBI taxonomy): domain Eukaryota; kingdom Metazoa; phylum Chordata; class Mammalia; order Pholidota; family Manidae; genus Smutsia; species Smutsia gigantea. Next base: position 44,080 of record JAVSCE010006010.1, on the reverse strand, counting down.
TTAAGTATTTGTGTCACTTAAGTTGTCATCTTGGATCATTTTGAACACCATTAAAAAAGAAATCTTTTCATTATAAATAACTATGCATCCAACATAGGAGCACCTACATATGTGAAACAAATACTAACAGAGTTAAAGAGGGAAAGAGAATGCAATGCATTAAAAAAAAAGAAATCTGTTATCCAATCTATTGAAGATGTATAGATGGGAATTATACTAGAACAGAGATTCTGGAAATTTGGTAGCAGTTTCTCTTTTTACACAAAAATAAAAGTAGAACATATAGGATGGCCATTGATAGAATTTAAATATCTCAAAAAAGTCTCATCTCATAGCAAAAGCTAAGACAGGGCATAAGTAGAAAGACTGTTTTTCTACAGTCACTTTATGCTATCTCCTGAAGTAACATACTACAGCATATATCCTAGTTTTGTGTAATAATGTGAGCATGGAGCTCATGTTTTCTGACTACAAAAAATTGGGGAAATAGTTAAAGAGATAGCCAGAAAGGTGTTAAAATGTCTTTTAAACATCTAATAGACACATTTTTAAAAGACTGGAAAGTTTCACTTGCAAATTGTATGTTACCTTATATGATCTATTCTTTTCCCCAGAAATTCTACTAAATGAGGGCACAGAACAGACCTATATCTTTTACTGTTTTTATAAATCTTTTAAACTCTATTGCATGTTTTATAATTATTTAAATATCATTTATCAATATTTATTTATTTCAATTCAGATGCCATTTACTCAAACTGTCAGGTATTTTTCCATGACTTTCTTTCTAACAAGGAAAATTTTCCCTTGGACTATTTAATCCTTCATTATTTTGGATTTCTAAAATAAATGGATTTTATTGTTTGACCGGTGATACCATGTTACCTTTTGAGGAATGATACATGACTGAAATGGGGTGATTAAAATGTAACAGAAGAGGCAGTGGACTTAAAGATGGTGGTGTGAGAGATGAGACAGAAACCTCCTCCCAAAACCACATGCAATATGAAAATATAGAAAATACAATTAATCCTGAAAGAGCAACAGGAAAGAAGGCTGAAACAGACTGCCTACATCTGGAGAAAAGAGAAGACCTCATGGAAAAGGGTAAAGTACAAAAGCCATGATACAACAGGACCCAAGACCTTCCACCACCCCAGCTCACCTGCAGGAGGAAGAGAAATGGAGTGGGGATGGGGTGGGGGCCAAGGACTGCTGAACACCCAGCCCTGGATATCTGCTCTGGGAACACAAACCTACATTACATTGTGCTCTTCAGATTAGTGGGGTTGGAAAGCTAAGACAGGTGGAATACTTGGAGAGACTGATATTCCAGCTACTTGTGGAGAACAGGCACTCCCAACTGACTGCTCTGGGACAAAGGAAATACAGGTGTTCAGAGAGATTTCTTAACAGTGAGAGGGCTGCTAAAGGGGCAAGGATTGTACAGAGCTTGTTGCTCAGGAGAAAAACAGGTGGACAAAATTGTCCTGGCTCACTCAGGCAAGCAGGTTGGGAACTTTCAGGAGCTTCAGGTGCTCCATCCCCTGGATGGCAGTGCAGCTCCAAAAATACATTAAGAGGATCATACATCATGATCAAGTGGGATTCATCCCAGGGATGCAAGGATGGTATAACATTCAAAAATCCATCAACGTCATCCACTACATCAATAAAAAGAAGGAAAAAATCACATGATCATCTCCATAGATGCTGCAAAAACATTTGACAAAATTCAACACCCATTCATGATAAAAACTCTCAACAAAATGGGTATAGAGGGCCAGTACCTCAACATAATAAAAGCCATATATGACAAAACCACAGCTAACATCATACTTAACAGCAAGAAGCTGAAAGCTTTTCCTCTAAGATCAGGAACAAGACAAAGATGCCCACTCTCCCCACTTTTATTCAACATAGTGCTGGAGATCCTAACAACAGCAATCAGACAACACAAAGAAATAAAAGGCATCCAGGTTGGTAAGGAAGAAGTTAAACTGCCACTGTTTGCAGATAACATGATATTGTACATAAAAAACTCTAAAGAATCCACCAAAAAAACTACTAGAACTAATTACTGAATTCATCAAAGTTGCAGGACACAAAGTCAATACACAGAAATCTGTTGCATTCCTATATACTAATGATGAACTAGCAGAAAGAGAAATCAGGAAAACAATTCCCTTTACAACTGCATCTAAAAGAATAAAATACCTAGGAATAAACCTAACCAAGGAAGTGAAAGACCTGTACTCTGAAAACTACAAGACACTCATGAGAGAAATTAAAGAAGATACCAATAAATGGAAACACATCCCATGCTCAAGGATAGGAATAATTAATATTGTTAAAATGGCCATCCTGCCTAAAGCAATCTACAGATTCAGTGCAATCCCTACCTAAATACCAACAGCATTCTTCAACAAACTAAAACAAAGTTTTAAAATTCATATGGAACCACAAAATACCCAGAATAGCCAAAGCAATCCTGAAAAGGAAAAATAAACCTGGGGGAATTATGCTCCCTAACTTCAAGCTCTACTACAAAGCCACAGTAAGCAAGACAATTTGGTACAGGCAAAAGAACAGACCCATAGATCAATGGAACAGACTATAGAGCCCAGATATAAACCCGAGCATATATGGCCAATTAATATACGATAAAAGAGCCATGGACATACAATGGGGAAATGACAGCCTCCTCAAATGACAGCCAACTGGTGTTGGCAAAACTGGACAGCTACATGCAAGAGAATGAAACTAGATTTTTGTCTAACTCCACACACAAAAGTAAACTCAAAATGGACCAAAGACCTGAATGTAAGTCAGGAAACCATAGAATTCTCAGAAGAAAACATAGGCAAAAATTCTCTTGAATATAAACATGAGCAACTTTTTCCTGAATGCATCTCCTCGGGCAAGGAAAATAAAAGCAAAAATGAACAAATGGGACTACATCAAACTAAAAAGCTTCTGTACAGCGAAGGACACCATTAGTAGAACAACAAGGCATCCTACAGAATAGGAGAATATATTCATAAATTACATATCCAACAAGGGGTTGACATCCAAAATATATTAAAAACACACACCTCAACATCGAAAAAGCAAATAACCCAATTAAAAAATGGGTGGAGGATATGAACAGACACTTGTCCAAAGAAGAAATTCAGAAAGGCACATGAAAAGATGCTCCACATTGCTAATTATCTGGGAAATGCACATTAAAACCACAATGAGATATCACCTCACACCAATTAGGATGGTCAAAATCAAAAAGACAAGGAAGAACAAATCCTGGTGAGGATTCAGAGAAAGGGGAACCTTCCTAGACTGCTGGTAGGAATGTAAATTAGTTCAACCATTGTGGAAAGCAATATGGAGGTTCCTCAAAATACTAAAAATAGAAATACCTTATGACCCAGGAATTCCACTCCTAGGAATTTACATGAAGGAAATAAGATACCTTTTTAAAAAAGACATATGCACCACTATGTTCATCGAAGCACTATTTACAATAGCCAAGATATGGATGCAACCTAAGTGTGTTCTTCAGTAAATGAATGGATAAAGAAGAAGTGGTACATATACACAATGGAATACTATTCAGCTATAAGAAGAAAACAAATCCTACTATTTGCAACAACATGGATGAAGCTAGTATTATGCTCAGTGAGATAAGCCAGGTGGAGAAAGACATGTACCAAATGATTTCCCTCATTTGTGGAGTATAACAATGAAGCAAAACTGAAGGAAGAAAACAGCAGCAGATTGACAGACTCCAAGAAGGGACTAGCGGTTACCAAAGGAGAGGGGAAGGGGAGGGTAGGTGGGGAGGGAGGGAGAAGTGGTTTTAGGGGAATTATGATTGGCATACATAGGGTGTGGGGGTCACTTGGAAGACAGTGTAGCACAGAGAAGACAAGTAGTAACTCCGTGGCATCTTACTATGCTGGTGGAAAGTGACTGTGACTGGGTATGGCAGGGATTTGATAATATGGGTGAATGTAGTAACCACAATGTTTTTCATGCGAAACCTTCATAAGAGTGTATATTAATGACACCTTAATAAAAAAAAAAGAAAAAGAATGAAAAATAAATAAATAAATAAAAGTCTAACAGAAGAAAATGTCAGCCTACATCCTCAGACCTAGAATCATCATCCTTGTGCTCCCTGAGTCTCAATGTGATTTTTCCCTCACACCAAGAATAAATGTTGCTATAAAAGCAAAGACAAAAGACATCCTGGGGTAGACTATCTGCCACTTGAATTAATCTTGCTAATCCTTCCCTCCATCAGTTTAGGTTTTCCGAAGATGAACGTTATTTTCTTTCTAAATCATAGTATGAAAAGAATGATTATGTCTCTGTAAAACCTCACCTATATGGCCCTAAACAGTGTTTTTATGGCATTCTCATTTGACTTAATGAACACAGTTATGCAGTGAGGAGTACTTACCTCTGTCATAATGTGCCATATCTTCGATTCCAGTATAAATGTATCAGATAAGAAACTGTTATGAGCAGTTGGTTAGTTGTTCTATTATAAAATTAACTTTAGGATCCACCAAGCTTAGGCCATGTGCCAACTAATTGTGCCTAAATTATTTTCATTTATAAATTTATTTCATCTTGATGTGTTACTCATCAAAATTTTGTATTAGTTTATTTTGTTTACTGTTTCTAGTTTTTAAAATAGTTGAAAACTGAATTTTTTTTTAATTTTCATTAAGTTCTTGGGAATAAAGGCAGAATGCAAGGGGATGCACCTTGAAAACACATAATCAGCATCAATGGAATTTGGATGTGTAAGTCCTGAAACACAATTGTGACCTTTCTTTCCCTTAGAGCCAGTGTCTGTAGTGACATTTGGATTTTATTTAAAAAAATTAAGATATAACTGCCCATATAAACAGTTTTTAGATAACTGAAGTAGGTAAAGTAAAGCAAGAGCTTTCTCCCAAAATATGAAGCAACTTCAAAAGAAAATTCTGTGTCATGAAAACTAGAAAATTTTGGAATCTATTGAATAGTGCCCAAATCAGGACAATGGGGAAGTCTATGTTATTGGGTCTTTGATTTGTTCTAATATTTAATTTGAAAATTTTAAATGAGCAATAAGGCAGTGGTTTGACAGACCTCATTTAGGGAATGTGATGCTGTCCAGACTGGGACTTCAGAAATGTCTATTTGGCCAGCTGCTCTGATATTTAAAAATTATATCATATGTCATACTTAAATGTACTTTTCTGGAGAGTCACTCTTCTTCAAAGAAGAACAGCATGCTTGGATTAGAAAGGCCAATACAAATTGTGTTGTTTCACCCAAAATGACTTGTACCTTGCAAAACTAAATGGAACAGTCATTCTAATTTTTATTGATATTTGATAGATAATCAGCACTTTGTTAAACTGCTATATCATGAAAGTAAGTTTTAATTTTAAGATAGGTTAATTAAAATATAAATATTTTTATAAGTATGATATTATTATGTTAATGCATTGTAAACTTTAACGTGTTTCTCAGCAGGTGACTTAAAAATAAGATACAGAAAATTTTCCTTTTTTAATCTGTATGTTTTGGTGGTATTTTAACTTGATACAATGAATATGCATTACTTTTATAATTAAAGAAAAGAGAAATGTTTGAGGAACTGTGTGAATATTATATTGTTCTATATAATACTTTACATATTGAAGAGCATGAATATATGGTTTGGAAGAAATTTAAAAGTAAATGGTACAGCAAAGTCTTTATGGTGATATACTGCATGAATGTTTGCTTTAGATTTAAGCAATCTGGAAATTCTATTTCATAATTAGAGAAGAGGGGGGTTCGTCCTGTAGACTTCCTCAATTTGAATGTTATTCCAAGGATTTAGTGTTATTGCACGAATATCTGGCCTTGGTCAGGTTGTATACATGAAAATGAGATTCAGGTCCCAGAGGCAAACATTGAGTAAAAAAAAGAAACAAAATATTTTTAAAATAAAAATTTAAAAAGCAGACTACCCGCAGGAGGACAAGATACAATCTGTTCTTGACTTAAGAAAGCTAGAGGATCAACTGTGTTTGCTGAAGGACAAATGTAGAAAGGATACATAGCAAAACTACGATTTTTCCATGGGAAAATAAACTACCTAGAGACCTAACAAAACTCAACTGACCACAGGGGTCCATTCAGTCTGAGACTGATTCCTACAGCTAGAGAAGTAGAACCAAAGTCAGTCAAAGGCCAGAGATTCAATCAGAGAAATGTCAGTTTGAAAAATAGTGAGGAAAAGTAGCATGTGAGCTCAGAGTTTCACAAACTCCTTGGCATTTGCCTGGATAAAAAAGTTAATGTCTTTAGCAGAGTTTACATTTTCTTTGTAGACTGATCAATTCAAGGAAGAACTGCTAGATAACAGAGCAGGGAAGGGTGATTGAAGAGGAAGTCTTTGGTGATGAGAAGGGAAGGAATCCAGAATAATTGTGGAGAACATTTTAGTCATTTTATCAATAGGTGGGGTTGAACACACAAGGAAAGATGAGAAAGGCCTGACTGGAAAGTTTGTTTTTTAATGAATTATGAGAAAAAGAAAGATCATAAACTAAAAGTGGGGAAGCAATTATGGGGGTGGAAGAGGACTGGGTAAACATACTTAAGTCAGCACTGAGGACAGCGGAAAACTAGGATTAGAGAAAAGTACTAAAAACACCAGACAGTGATGAAAACCCATGGATTTCTTTTCCGGGTTATGTATGTACACACAGAAAGAAAGAAGTTACAAAGGAGGGAGAGGAAAGCACGGATTTGAGCATTTACATTAATTAGCCTGAAATCTAAAATAAGGAAGAGAATGAGGAAAGCTTGCAGCTGAGGAACTGACAAGTTTTACTAGTGCAGCTTGATTTATTTGGCTCGGCCAAATATTGGAGTATTAGGGGGTTTGTAAAACACATAGTAAGCTCTGTAACTCAGTATAGCTTCTCAGTAGTGTTAGTGTGTTTTGAATTCACAGTGAAAAATGTGAACCCTCAACTGAGTACATGTTTGATTGAACAACTAATTAAACCCAAATTAAGTGCTTCTTTATTGTTATTATTACCACTATTGTTGTTATTAATTTGTCTTGCAAATAAACCTATTTGTAGCCAAATTCCATGCAGAGGTACCACAGTCTCCATTAATTAGTAATAAAAGCCAGGAGATATTTGTTGTTGCTCTTTTGTTTTCTTTTGTTTTGTTTTTTTCAAAAATTAGGTTTGTCATCAGCTATGTAGATTTAGTCCACATAGATCTTCTTTCCAAGTGAAACAGAGTATACACTATTCAGTTACTTGCTAATGATGTCCAGTTTTATTTATCTGCCAAGGAAAAGGGTCTGGGGACGTGGAAGGGAGGAATGGCAGAGAAAGGGCATTACGATTAGCACATAATGCAGTGGATGAGGGACATGGGAAAGGCAGTATTTATAGAGAAGACAAGTAGTGATTCTGCAGCATCTGCAGTTGGCAGTGACTGTAGTGGGGTATGTGGGGGGACTTGATAATGGGGGTCTAGTAACCATAACATTGTTCAAGTGACTGTACATTAACAATACCAAAAATAAAAAGAAAGAAAGAAAGAAAGAAGAAAGAAAGGAAGGATGGAAGGAAGGAAGGAAAAGAAGGAAGGAAGGAAGGAAAGAAAGAGGGAGGGAGGGAGAGAGAGAGGAAGGAGGGAGAGAAAGGAGGGAGGGAGAGAGAGGAAGGGAGGGAGAAGGGACGGAGGGAGGGAGAGAGGAAGGGAGAGAGGAAGGGAGGGAGAAGGGACGGAGGGAGGGAGGGAGGGAGAGAGGGAGGGAGAAGGGACGGAGGGAGGGAGAGAGGAAGGGAGGGAGGGAGAGAGGAAGGGAGGGAGAAGGGACGGAGGGAGGGAGAGAGGAAGGGAGGGAGAAGGGACGGAGGGAGGGAGGGAGGGAGAGAGGGAGGGAGAAGGGACGGAGGGAGGGAGAGAGGAAGGGAGGGAGGGAGAGAGAGGAAAAGGGAGGAGGAGAAAGGGACGGAGGGAGGGGAGAGAGGAAGGGAGGGAGAAGGGACGGAGGGAGGGAGAGAGGAAGGGAGGGAGGGAGAGAGGAAGGGAGGGAGAAGGGACGGAGGGAGGAGAGAGGAAGGGAGGGAGAAGGGACGGAGGGAGGGAGAGAGGAAGGGAGGGAGGGAGAGAGGAAGGGAGGGAGGGAGAGAGGAAGGGAGGGAGGGAGGGAAAGAGAAGGAAATGAGAGAAATATGGAAAAGAGAAAGAGAGAAAGGAAGAGAAGAAAAAAGAAGAGTTCTTTGGGGTCAGAGAAGAGTTCTTGGGGTTCTTCTCCTTGGTACCTATAAGTCCAACCCCTCATAGGAGTGGTGCATGGAGTTCCTACCTCAGTGTCCATAAAGAGAGTAGAAACAAGCAGAAATGTGATACGGAACTACTAACCCCAATCTTACAAACTTTTCCACCTGCATCTTATGATGATCATTTTTAAATATTCACAGAATTGGAGATAGGCCTAAAGATGGTGGCATGAGCTGTGAGACAGAAACCTACTCTCAAAACCACATATATTATTAAAATATAGCAAATACAACTAATCCTAGAAGAGCAATAGGAAAGAATGCAGCAACAGACTGCCTACATCTGCAGAAAAGAGCAGACCACACGGAAAAGAGTAAAGTACCAAAGCCTTGATCCAGTGGGACCCAAGCCTTTCTCCCATCCCAGCTCACTGGCTGGAAGAAGAGAAATGGAGTGGGGAGGGGGCGGAGTCCTAATACTGCTGAACGACCAGCCTTGAGGATATGCTCTGGGAGCACAAACCTACATTACATGGTGGTCTGGAGTTTAATGGAGTTGGATAGCTTAGACAGGTGGAATACTTGGGGAGACTGAGATTCCAGCCACTTGTGGAGAACAGGCACCCAAAACCAGCCACTCTGGGACAAAATAAAGGCAAGCACTCTGAGAGACTTCCCAACAGTGAGAAGGCTGCTAAAGGAGTAAGGACAGCTTGCTGCTCAGGAGAAAGGACAGGTGGAAAAAATTGTCCCAGCACATACACCCCAGCAAGTTGGGAACTTTCAGGAGCATCAGGTGCTCCAACCCTCTGGTTGGCAATGCAGCTCAGAGGTATGCCATCATGATATGCAGCTTGCTGCTCCTTCCTCCTGGCCAGCACCAGCTTGCAAACCTGTTGCCCCTGTCACTGTGCCAGGCCAGCCAGAGAGTGGCCCCTCCTATAGCAGCTAAAAGGGCATAGCATAGAGGGTCCTCCCTGCATGCTTGACCACTGGCCCTGGCAGTGGAGGCAGGCACTGCAGCCGGGAAGCTGGAAAGTGTTTTTCCCTCCTGGCAGAAACCAGAGTCACTCACCTGAGAAACCCACCATTGTTCCATGGGATGAGCAGCTCCAGAGAGTAGAGTTTCTGGGCACCAGAGGGCGGGACCTACAAATATGAAACTTCAAAGGAACCTGGTTCAAATTAAAATCCCACAAACAATAGAAAAAGGGCCAAGTGAAGCTGAACTCACCAATCTTCCTGAAAGAGAGTTCAAAATAAAAATCATAAACATGCTCATGGAGCTACAGAAAAATATTCAAGATAACAGGGAGGAATTCAAGAAAGAGACAGAAATTTTGAAAAATGCAGTATCTGAAGTCAAGCACACAATAGAGGGATTTAAAAACAGATTAGAAGTAGAGGAGATAGTAAATAAAAAATATTACAGAACAGGAAAACAAAGAAGCCTAAACACAGAGAAAAAAAGATCTCTAGGAATGAAAGAATATTAAGAGATCAGTGTGACAAATCCAAACAGAACAATATTTGCATTAGAGGGGTACCAGAACAAGGGGAGCAAAAGTGTCTTTGAGGAGGTAATTGCTGAAAACTTCCCCAATCTGGGGAAGTAGATAGTCTCTCAAACCATGAAGGTGCAGAGATTTCCCAATACAAGGGACCCAAGGAAGACAACACCAAGACATATAATTATAAAAATGGCAAATATCAAGGATAAAGACAGAGTATTAAAAGCAGCCAGAGAGAAAAAGATCACCTACAAAGGAAAACCCATCAGGCCATCATCAGACTTCTCAGCAGAAACCTGACAGGCAAGAAGGGAGTGACATGATATATTTTAAAAAATGACACAGAAAGTCCTCAAACCAAGAATAATCTGCCCATCAAGATTATCATTTAAATTTGAAGGAGTGATTAAAAATTTTCCAGATAAGCAAAAATTGAGAGAATTTACCTCCCACAAACCATCTCTACAAGTATTTTGGGGGCACTGCTATAGATGGAAGTGCTCCTAGGTCTAAATAGCTCTTGTCAGAGAAAATAAAACACAGTAAAAGAGGTAGACCAATTAATTACTAAGCAAAAGCAAAATTAAATCAAATACCCAAAAAGTCAGTCAAAGGATAAAGAGTACAGAATATGACAACTAATATATAAAAAGATGAGAAGGAAGAAAAAGACAGTAGAAAAAAAAGAACCTTTAGATTATGTTTGAAATGGTGTAATAAGTGAGTTAAGTTAGATTGTTAGATAGTAAAGAAACTACCCTTGAACCTTTGGTAATCATGAAACTAATGCCTGCAATGGCAACAAATACATATCTAAGATAATCACCCTAAATGTAAATGGACTGAATGTACCTATCAAAAGACATACAGTTACTGAATAGATAAACAAAACAAGCCCTGTCTATATGCTGTCTACAAGAGACTAACTTCAAAACCGAAGACATACACAGACTAAAAGTGAAGGGATGGAAAAACATATTTCATGCAAATAATAGAGAGAAAAAAGAAGGACTTGCAGTACTTGTATCAGAAAAAATAGATTTCAAAACAAAGAAAGTAACAAGAGACAAAGAAGGACATTGCATCATGATAAAGGGATGAGTCCAACAAGAGAATATAACCATTATAAATATTTATGCACCCAGCATAGGAGCACCTACATATGTGAAACAAATACTAACAAAATTCAACAGGGAAATAGAATGCAATGCATTCATTTTAGGACATTTCAACCACTCACTCAAAAGGAAAGATCAAAGGGAGAGAAAATAACTAAGAAGACAGAGGCGCTGAACAACACATTAGAACAGATGGACCTAACAGATATCTAAAGAAGACTCCACCCAATAGAAGTAGGATACACATTCTTGTCAAGTGCACAAGGAACACTTTCAAGAATAGATAATACACTAGGCCACAAAAAGAGCCTCAGCAAATTAAGAAGGATTGAAATTGTACCAACCATTTTCTCAGACCACAAAGAAATCAAACTAGAAATAAAGTATGCAAAGAAAACAAGAAAGCCTACAAACATATGGAGGCTTAACAACATGCTCCTAGATAATCAATGGATCAATGACAAAATAAAAATAGAGTTCAAGCAATATATGGAGATGAATGAAAAAAATAACTCAACACTGCAAAATCTGTCGGATGCAGCAAAGCCTTGCTAAGAGGAAAGTATATGGCAATACAGACTTTCCTCAGGAAAGAGGAAAAATCCCAAATGAATGTCTAAACTCACAATTAATGAAACTAGAAAAAGAAGAACAAATGAGACCCAAAGTCAGTAGGAGGAGGAACAAAATAGAGATGAGAACAGAAATAAATAAAATCGAGAATAAAATAATAGAAAGAATCAATGAAAGCAGGTTCTTTGAGAAAATTAACAAAATAGGTAAACCCCTAGCCAGACTTATCAAGACAGAAAGAGTCTATACACATAAACAGAATTAGAAATGAGGGGAAAAATCACTATGGACACCACAGAAATACAAATAATTATTAGAGAATACTATGAAAAATTATATGCTAATAAATTGGATAGCCTAGAAGAAATGGACAACTTTCTAGAAAAATATAACCTTCCAAGACTGACCCAGGAAGAAACAGACAATCTGAACAGACCAGTTACCAGTAATGAAATTGAACTGGTAATCAAAAAAACTACATAAGAACAAAACCCCTGAATCAGATGGCTTCACTGCTGAATTTTACCAAACATTTAGTGAAGACTTAATACCCATGCTCCTTAAAGTTTTCCAAAAAGTAGAAGAGGAGGGAATACTTCCAAACTCATTCTATGAGGCCAGCATCACTCTAATACCAAAACCAGGTAAAGACACCTCAAAAAAAGAAAATTATAGATCAATATCCCTGATGAACATACATGCAAAAATCCTTAACAAAATATTAGCAAACCAAATTCAAAAATACATCAAAAATATCATCATATCATCCATCATGATCAAGAAGGATTTATTCCAGGGATGCAAGGATGGTACAATGCTTGAAAATCCATCAACATCACACACCACATCAACAAAAAGACTGGCTAAAATTACTTGATCATCTCCATAGATGCTGAAAAAGCATTCGACAAAATTCAACATGCATTCATGATAAAAACTCTCAACAAAGTGGATATAGAGAGCAAGTACCTCAACAAAATAAAAGCCATATATAACATACACACAGCCAACATTATAATTAAAAGCAACAAGCTGAAATCTTTTCCTTTAGGATCTGGAATAAGAAAAGAATGCCCACTCTTTCCACTTTTATTCAACATAGTACTGGATGTCCTAGCCACAACAATCAGACAACACAAAGAAATAAAAGACATCCTTGGTAAGGAAGAAGTTAAACTGCCCCTGTTTTCAGATGACATTATGTTGTACATAAAAATCCCTAAAGGATCCACTTCAAAACTAGTAGAACTAATAACTGAATTCAGCAAAGTTGCAGGACACAAAATCAACAGAAATCCATTGCATTCTTATATACTAATGATGAACTAGCAGAAAGAGATATCAGGAAAATAATTCCAACCACAATTGCATCAAAAAGAAGAAAATACCTAGGAATAAACCTAACAAAGAAAGTGAAAGACCTATGTCCTGAAAATGACAAGATACTCTTAAGAAAAATTAAAGAAGACACCAATAAATGGAAATACATCCCATGCTCATGGATAGGAAGAATTAATATTGTCAAAATGGCCATCCAGCCTAAAGCAATCTACAGATTCAATGCAATCCCTATCAAACTATCAACAGCATTCTTCAACAAACTAGAGCAAATAGTTCTAAAATTCATATGGAACCACAAAAGACCCCAAATAGCTAAAGCAATCCTGAGAAGGAAGAATAAAGCAGGGGGTATTTGCTCCCCAACTTCAAGCTCTATTACAAAGCCACAGTAATCAAGAGAATTTGGTGCTGGCACAAGAACTGACCCATAGCCAATGGAACAGAATAGACAGCCCAGATTTAAGCCCACATATATATGGCCAATTAAAATATATGGAGCCATGAATATATAATGGGGAAAATACAGCCTCTTCAACAACTGGTGTGGCAAAACTGGACAGCTACATGTAAGGGAATGGAACTGGATTATTGTCTAACTCCATACACAGAAGTAATCTTGAAATGGATCAAAGACCTGAATGTAAGTTATGAAGCCATAAAACTTTTAGAAGAAAACATAGGTAAAAATCTCTTGAATATAAACATTAGCAACTTTTTCCTGAACATGTCTCCTCAGGCAAGGGAAACAAAAGCAAAAGAGAACAAATGGGACTATATCAAACTGAAAAGCTTCTATACAGCAAAGGACACTATCAGCAGAACAAAAAGACATCCTACAATGTAGGAGAATATATTCTTAAATGACTTATCCAATAAGGGGTTAACATCCAAAATATATAAAGAGCTCACATGCTTCAACACCCAAAAACAAATAACTCAATTAAAAAAATTGTTGGGGGATATGAACAGACACTTCTCCAAAGAAGAAATTCAGATGGCCAACAGGCACATGAAAAGATGCTCCATATCACTAATTATCAGGCAAATCCAAATTAAAACCACAATAAGGTATCACCTTACACCAGTTAGCATGGCCAACATCGAAAAGACAAGGAACAACAAATTCTGGCAACAATGCAAAGAAAGGTAAACCCTCCTACACTGCTGGTGGGAATGTAAATTATTTTAACCACTGTGGAAAGCAATATGGAGGTTCCTCAAAAAACAAAAAATAGAAATACCATTTGACCCAGTCATTCCTCTCCCAGGAATTTACCCAAAGAGAACAGGATCCCAGGTTCAAAAAGACATATTCACCACTACATTTACCGTGGCACTATTTACAATAGCCAAGATATGGAAGCAACCTAAGTTTCCATCAGTAGATGAATAGGTAAAGAGGTGGTACATATACACAATGGAATACTATTCAACTGTAAGAAGAAAACAAATCCTACCATTTGCAACAACATGGATGGATCTAGAGGGTGTTATGCTCAGTGAAATAAGCCAGGCAGAGAAAGCCAAATACCAAGTGATTTCACTCATCTGTGGAGTATAACAACAAAGCAAAAACTGAAGGAACAAAACATCAGCAGACTCACAGACTCCAAAAAAGGTCTAACAGTTACCAAAGGGAAGGGGTAAGAGAGGGTGGGTGGGAAGGAGGGAGAAGGGCAGGAGGTATGCAGACTTGTGCCTGCCAGGAGGAAGGAGCTACAGGCTGCATATCACAGTGGGAAGCTTCAGCACTACATTGGAAGCAAAGGGGATGGAGTGTCTGAAGCTCCTCAGAATTTCCATTCTACTGGGTTGTGTGCCAGGCCGATTTTGTTCACCTGTCCTTTGTCCTGTGCAGCAAGCTCTGTGTAATCATTGTGCTTTTAGAACCCCTCTTGCTGTTGGAAAGTCTTTCAAAGTGCCTGCCTTTCTTTTACCCTGGAGTAGCTGGTTATAGGTACCTATTCCCCACAAGGGGCTTGAATCTCAGTCTCTCCAAGTATTCTCTCTTGTCTTTGATTTCCAACCCCACACTTCTCCAGAGCACCATGTAACGTAGTTTCATGCTCCCAGAGATTTTCAAGGCTGTGTTTTTAGCAATCTTGGGCTTCTACTGCCTCCCCGCTCCATTTTTCTTCCTTCCACCTGTGAGCTCGGTGTGGGGCATGCTTGGGTCCCACCAGATCACAGCTTTGGTACTTTACACTTTTTTGTGAGGTCTTCTCTTTTACCACTATGTAGGTAGTCTGTTCTGCAGATTTCATGTCACTCTTTCAGGATTAGTTGTATTTTTGTGTTATATGTGGTTTGGGAAGGAGGTTTCTTTCTCATTTCTCACACTCCCATCATTTTCTCCCTAGTTTGGGCAAATTTATATAATAATGTAACAAATACCCCTATAAAAATAAAGGACATTAACATAATTTTATATTGTTATCTTATGCCCTTTCCCAATCACTCTCTTTTCCTAAGTACCAAGAGCACCACTGTTCCAGTTGATTTTCACAAAGATTAGTTTTGCCTGTTCTAGCATTTTATTGAAATACATGCTTTTATGGAAAGAAAGTCATAAATAAGGCTGCTTGTGGTAGACAGAATAATTACCCCACAAAATACCCACAGCATAATCACCAGAACCTGTGCATGTTATACCATATGGCAAGGTGGCAAGGTGGAATTAAAGTAGCAGGTGGAATTACGGTGGTGAATCAAGTGAACTTAAAGGGGCAAATTATACTGGATTGTCTGGTTGGGCACTGCCTAATCACAGGTGTACTTAAATGTGGACAAGGGAAGCAGAAAAGTCAAAACCAGAGAAAGCATCATGAGTAAGAGTTGAATGAACACTGACAGCTTTGAAAGTTGAAAGGGGCCACAAACCAAAGTATTTGGAAAGCCTCAAGATGAAAAAGCCAAGAAAATTAATTCTTCCCTAAAGTATCTAGAAAGGAACATAGCTATCAACATCACTGATTTTCACCTGGTGTATCCACTTTGGTCTTCTTACCTCCAGAAATGTCAGATAATACATCTGCCTTGCTTTATGCCGCTAAGTTTATGGCCGTTTGTTACAGCAGCAGTAGGAAGCTAAAACACTTCTTTTACTCAATATAATGTTTTTGAGGTTCATGCATGTAATTGAATGTATCAGCCATTTGCTTCCTTATATTGCTGAGTAGTATTCCATTTTATCCATGCTCCTTTTGAAGAACACCTGGACTGTTTGCAGTTGTAGACCTACTCCGGTCATAATTCTGTACATTTTTAAAAGAACTACCACTTGATAAAGATGTCCAGGGTGTGTTTGGGAATTCACTATTCAGCATCTGACTTGGCCAAGTGAGGTCACCAATGGGTGTTTTTAGGGAGCTAGGAATACAAAACTCCAACCTGATGTCAGAACTTTTTGACACACTCTGGTAGAATATTTCAACAGCAAGATCCAAAGATGGCAGAAGCTACCCTCACATGGAGCATGCTGGGGAGACCTTAATATTCTGAATTGTCTACCTCTTTTCATATGCCCAGGGGAAGTTACCCTAAAGGAGAAGGAAGCCAGGTCTATTGTACATTATCCTAAGGAATGCCCCCAATTAATAATAATGATAATAATAATGGTTAATTCTGCTATAGTATCACCTTTAACCAGTACACCCTGTGTCCAGATTATTAAACTTTAAGTCTAGTTTGCACATCTGTGAAATGAGGATAAAACAAGCTGAATTCACACAGGGAATAAGTGATAATATAAACAAAAAAACCTGATAAAATATACATAAAGGTTGCTACTGTTCTTCATTTTCATAAGTCCAACAGTCAGGACAACCTAAGTCTTTCTGTTTCTAGGAAAATATTTTATAGAAACATTAAAGCCAGGGAAAATATTTATTAATTCAAGTACTGACTGAGCATAGATTTTGTTCTAGATGTTCCTAGGCTTATGAAGATTTATTCCATATGCCTTTTCTTCTCAAGGAGTGTAGTGGGAAAGACAAAGAAACAAACATGTCCCCATCCTTTGGCATAGTCACTATGAGAAATGTAGGCATAGGATGTCATGGGGGTATTTAAGAGAGCACCTACCCTAATCAGGGGAGACTGTCAGGCCAGATTCAGGAGAAGTTTCTGAACTAGGAAGAAGTTAATCAAGGATAGGATAAGTGAAAAGGACACTGTAGAAAGGGTCTAGAAGTCAGGAAAAGCCCATGTTGTGCCAAAGTAGAGACTATGACAGTTCAGATAAGTTAACACACTATATACAGGTACACACTAGCTTGGAATCCTTGTCAAGATTAGGCACAGGTAGGAATAGATGATACTAGCTTTTAAATTTTATGGTTTTCAAGTCATACAAATGAAAACTGGAATCACATTCCAATGTGGCTGCTTAACAGTTATCTGACCTGGAGCAAGTAATTTTTTCAAGCATCAGTATCTTTGTTTATAAAGGAAGTATGAGACTACCCAACAGCTAGGGGAAAAAATTTTTTCTCTACCCCTCAACATTCGTCTAGCTGGTCTAAGAATGAAACTGGCATGAAACAGATCAACAGGAGAAAAGAAAAGTTTAATTATATTTGTATGTGAAGTAGAGCAGGGAGGTAAGACCAGCATCATGATTAATTTTTCCTGCCTATGATGAAAAATGCCAAGATATAAATAGTATAGTAAGAACCGAAAGGACTCCATCTAAAGGACAAGATTCCATTTAAAAAAACAGGGAGGAGGTAAGATTCCTAACATATTTTATGGTAATTAGCCAACAACTGACCCTATCTTAAGAAGGGACAAGCTGTCCTAAATGATATGTCCCCACTGCTTGAGGGCAACCACTGTCTTGGAGAACAGGATCAAGAAATTCCTTGTGTTAAGTTTATCCAAAAGAATATCTAGAGGACTGACTATCAATAATGGCATGTATTTCACCAATAAAGATATCATGGGACCACATGTCAAGCCTACCACCCCTCACCTCTCACCCCCTGCCTTTTGCCCCATTCTTAAAAAGCCTTAAAAGACATATCCTAAACCCTTCAGTGTGCCTCCTCTCTGAGGTTGCCTGTATTCCCTTCTCATTGTGTGTGTACTTTGCCCTAAATAAAGACTTCTCAGAGCTTTTTTGTCTCTGCACTCTTCCAGTCATGTGTTTGTTACTTTGCTATTTCATTCAGTTTTCTAGAATTAAGCACTAAACTTCTCTCTTTATGTTCTACTTCAGACAAGTAAGGAAGGGCTGCTAAAATCTCTGATTTAGGCTTGTAAGTTTCTGTCACCTAGGTGACCCAGACAGGACTGCAGCTCTATGATCATGCTCTTTAGTAAGTAGCCTGTCTGAAAATCTCTTTTCTTTGCCTTTGGGAGGCTCTCAGAATAAAATCTCACTCCATCCAGTGCTCTGTGGCTCCCCCAAATCCTGGGGTAGTAAGGACTTAGTTCCCACACCATGCAGATTTAATCAGACACTGGGCACGTGGTGACCTGCCTTCAGGAGTTGCAAAGGGATCTGCCCTATGCTGAGCAGGAGTTCAATGAACTTCCCTTTCCTCCCTGTGTTCTTCCTTGCTCTGTACTGCCTGAACGGCTGCTGCCATTCACTGCCACTCTGGCTTTAATGAATTCCTTTCTTACCTACAATCATGCAACCTATTTGTGAATTTTTCTCCAGCGTGAAGAAACTTCCCCCATTCAGGTGGAGAGTTCACCTAGTGCGCAGGGAGGGACATCCCCAGAACTACTGCCCAACAACACATGGAGGCACAATAGTGAAATTGAGGCTCAAAGAAATGACCAAGGCAGGCAGCTTTTATATTTTTTAAACAAAGAGATATAAATCTGTGAGGAATTGACAAAACAAGAAAGCCTTATGTTTGGGAGGATGAATTAGGAAGGGATTCTAAACAGCATTTGGGCTGGGTAGTAAATTAGTAAAAGTAGTAAGATCTGTTTATACATCTTTCTTGGTTCTGAATTACCTGTCTCTGGTGGTAAGCATATCTCTCTACCTCCTGATACAGGGAGGGTACCTTTCATATGGGAGATTTATTTCTTGCTTTCAGGGAATAAAATAGGGTCACAGTGTCTTTTTTTGCATTAGTTGTTTCTTAAGTAACTTGGTAGGCAGAAAGATAGACATGAGCAGCTGGGGAAGGGGAAGATTAGTTTAGGGAAAAAGCTTTCCAAACTGACCAGGTAGAAGAGTCTCACACGCAGACAGCAAAGGCTTTGCAGGGAGATAACTTCTTTGCCTATCAGGACCAGGCCAAACTGGTCTCAACCTGATCCCAAACTGGGTGCAATCAAACAAAACTAAGAACTACCCCAAAACACACCTTGTCATAGGAAAGGACATGCGGACTGAGAAGTCTGGCTACATAGATGGACCGGTAAATCACGTAACCCCACCTTGTCAATCAAAAAGGTGTCTCCTAGCCAGAATGCAATATATAGGTCTCTGGATTGAGGCCTTTGTCTACCTTGACTCTGGTTCACTCTTTCCTTAAGCATATTCAAATAAAACTTTCACCCTGCTTCGCTATTGTGTCTCTGTCTTTCAATTCTTTGTTGTGGTGGGGACATGAACTGAGGGGAACATATTCAACCCATGACAACTTTAACTCAAAGTAATCAATATGTCATTGTGGCACATTTTGGAGTGGCCTGCTTTGGGTACCTACACAACCTATGGAAATGTTGAAAGAATGAAATAATGAAAGTTTTATAAAGCACTTAGCAGAGTGATTGATAAATACTAAGCTCTCAAACAAATGCAATCTTTCCCTGCGTACTTTTATTTTTACTTCTATTAGTATATTTTATTATTGTGATACTTTTAGTACCACAAATATTCTACAGAAATGCATACTTGATGCCATTTTGTACCCAGCATTGTAATAGACAACAATTATGCACCTATAAATTGGAATATGTCACTGTCTGTTATTAAAGGGGAAAACAATAGTCCTAACAATTCTCACAGACACAGTACAAGTATATTAGAATCTAAACAATTACATTAAAGGACTTTATTTTAGTAGTCAATTTAAGGTAAACAGCAGGCTGGAGCATGTATCTCCATCAGGCCAACTGGGTTAAAGATTACAAAAGGATTAAGTGTTGCAAAATAACATAATTTTTATCTCCCTATGATGGTTGGACTAGGGGAAGTCAAAGAATTCCACTAACATTAAGAGGGTTCAGTGTCCTCATTAGAAAAGGAACACATCATAAAATATATCTATATCTCTGTGAGGAGGAGTGTAACTCCAGGCAGAGGAAACCCCACATTTTCTTCTCCCTGCTGAAGAACAACCTACAATAGGATATAAGATTTTGGAGACACACTTAGAAAGAGGACTGACTCCTCCATCTAGAGGTTGAAGGGGAAAAATACCTAACTGAAACCAAAATTAGTCAAAGGGAAAAATAAAGTTTAAAATCTGTTTATTGCTTACAAAAAGCTATCCGGTGTCTCTCTCTCTCCTGATGTGGCAGAAGCAAGGGAATCCTCCCCACCAATCTCCCAGGTCCAGATAAGCCCTCAGTTGCCCAGGTAATTCCCCACTGATATGGAGATGGACTACTTCTCTCCACCCCTTGGAAGCACCTGTTGATACGGAGATGCACTAAAGCCAGGTGAGAGAGTCTGGAAATACTGCAATTTTACCCACAAGGAGAATAAATATTATGGGAAAAATATGCACATGCTAATAAAATCAGCATTCACATGTAGTTTTGATAGGGATGGAGCCAGGTTCTTTGAATACACAAACTTATACAATTCAGAATATTTAAGAAAACAACCAAACTTCAAATCCAGAAGTAGGTATTTGTTTTAGTTCCCTATTGTTACTGTAACACATTACCACAAATATAGTGGCTTAGCACAACATTAGTTAATTATGCTACAGTTCTGGAGGTCAATGCCCAAAATGGGTCTTATTGGGTAAAAAGCAAGATGTTGGCAGAGCTGTTTTCTTGCCTTTTCTAGCTTCTTAATTGGAAATACTCCTTCATGGTTTTCACATCAGAAAAGGTAACTTGTATTGGGATAGGAAGATAGAATGGTCCCTGTTTTCCAAAAAATATCTCCAAGTCAGCAAGTTCCTTGCCTTCTACCACTGACTTTTGAAAGCAGGGGATTGTATCTGAGGGAGCGCTCACCATGCTGCTTGACAGATAGATGTACTAGGGATTAAGGATGAGGAATCTGAAGGGAACTTAAAGATGTACTGACATTTAAAATTATTATTGCTATTATTATTTGTTTCCTCTCACCTGGTTACAACTTTAAAGGAAAGCTGGCATTCAGAGACCGTGAAAAACGATTTAATGTCTTTTACATTAACGGTTGCATTCTTACTACATGGAATCTGGAACCATTTTCTTTGCTTCTCAAGTTATTATAAATCAGCCTTTTGCTGACCTTTATTTCCATCCAGGTGTAAAAACACCTGCATAACACCCCACATTTTCTTCTCCCTGCTGAAGAACAACCTACAATAGGATATAAGATTTTGGAGACACACTTAGAAAGAGGACTGACTCCTCCACCTAGAGGTTGAAGGGGAACAAATTTTACCACCTAAGAATGCCTCTTTGGCAAATTGTTTATTTTAATGTTAACTCCAGGGAGAGGAAATCCCAGGACATAATACCTCTGAAACCAAAATCAGTCAAAGAGAGAAATAAAGTTTAAAACCCATTTATTGCTTACAAACTGCAGTCTGGGGGCCGTCTGTCTCCTGCTCTGGCAGAAGCAAGCGAAGCAACCCCACAAACTCTCAGGTTCAGATAAGCCCTCAGTTGACCAAGTAATTACCAACTGATATGTAGATGAACTACTTCTCTCCACCCCTTAGGAATGCCTGTTTATATGGAGATGCACTAAAGCCAGGAGAGAGATTCTGAAAGTATTACAATTTTACCCACATTTAATCTGGTTCTTTTTAAACTGTGAACACAGGAGAAGCTATGAAAACCAAGTAGAAGTTATTCTTTTGTAATAAACATTTGCATGTCTAAGTGAAACCCTTATTTGTAAGAATGTCTCCTTCCTATACCAGGAAGAGAGGGCTCATTTGAAATCTAGAAACAGAGACAGCAATGACATGAATCTGCATCACAACCTTACTGTTGTTTACTGTGCTTTTCCTGATCACCTCCCACAGCTGACTCCCCACCCCAACAGCTTCTTTTGTCTTTAGCTGAAGATAATATTTAAGGTGATGGCTTTGGCCATTTAAGAGAGTTACTCAGTTTTCCTGGGTCTCTCCCATGTATACAGGAGGTATACATATAATTAAACTTTTGTTTTTCTCCTGTTAATCTGCCTTATATCAATTTAATGATTAGACCAGCCAAAGAATATAGAAGGGAAGAAGGGAAAATTTTTCTGCCCCTAGTATCATAGTACTGATGACTTTGTGAAAACACTGAAAGAGGATTCTAAAACTCAAAGCTCTAAAATGGAGCAAAGATATGGGAATTTATGTGTGTAAATCCCCTTGGGGATTACTCAAAGTCATTCTGCCACCTGGTGGCCTGACACTTGCTATCCAAGAAAGCAAAGGGAAAATAAGAAAAGGACAGGAATGGGTTTGTGAGCAAACCTGTCACTCCTTCATTCCCAAGAGGAACTTGGAAGATTTTTGCAGCCAGAATCTCAGTGTCCCTCACATGTGGAAAGTGATCTAAAAGAGCCCAAACCTGAATCTTTTCAGACTACACTGGAGAACATAGCATAAGACAAAAAGCATTCACAGAAATCTCATGCATAGATGCTGAAAGGAACCCTAGAAATCCTTATTTTACAGACGCAGGGTGAGAGGACAACATAGTTAAAATGACTAATTTAACTCAGAGAGAAAATGAACCCCCATTTCCCAGTTGGGAAATCACACTGCACTGCATCCTACAGAGCTTTACCTTATAGGACTTGCAGCTTAGCTTGTGTATTTGTTGAGCACAAAGTACTATGTCTCTGTGCAGGTGCAGAATTAATATTATGGAATAAATACTGCCTACTGCTGTACCACATATCCATTGTTAATTAAGAGGGGAACAATGGATAAACTGCAAGAAATCACTTGGAATCTGTAGAAATAGAATCAATAGATCCAGCTGAATATAATGAGCTCAAATTCACCAGAAAATAGAGTTGGGGAAAATCCAAATGCAATATATTTTTATGTAATTATTCATATAATTCTTAGTTAATAATATGCAATGAAGACTTTTTTTTCCATTTAACATAAGGTTGTAAAATATTTGGCTCATAAAAGCATTAAGATAAGGAAATGCGAGGGAGTGAATAAGAAACCCTTTGTTTTTTAAAAGCATTCTGTTTTCTCCCTGGTTGTGACTCTGTCCCCTAAACTCAATGCTGCCTCATTTAAATTTTTTCTCTTCTCCCAAATGCCTCACTTGAAACTTTCCTTCATATTTAAAAACAAATGGAGATGCTGCTTAATTCATTTTGCTTTCCAGGGAGTAAAGGAAATGAAAATTAAAAGTGGTTCACCACCCATAAAGAATGCTACAATGCAGAGGTTTTGATGGCAATACTACAAGAAAAACTGTATTTACATGTTTTCTGTTCATCTTTCTAAAACACCTCTCCTCATCTGCATCAAATGGCAACATCCTACAATCTGCACTTGTGGTGACCCAGCATCAGTAATGCATTTTGTAACATTTTAAACAACTAAAAAGCAGGAAAAAGAAAAACACTGAATACAAATTGGAAATGCAGTAAGTCCCTCTAACGATGGTTGTGGTTTTGCTGTGACTATGAGATTTCCAAGGATTAGAGCCATGTTTATCTTACTTACCCATCCGGTCTACTGTCTAGCAAAATGGCTGTTATATAACAGTTGCTTCTTAAATATTTGCTGAATTGATTTCAAATTAATTGCAGTTTCTAACTTTATGTGAACCAATACTTCTGGTGGCCACAGACTGTACCCACAGTCTTTTGACATAGGCAGTGTAGTTCAGGAAAAGAGCCAAGCCCTGGGCAAGTCAAGTAAAGCTTTAGATCAGCTCGTGTAGTCAGCTAGCAGAACAGGTTAATCAATGACCAACTAGGTTCAAGGAAAATAACTGATGGCAAAACAGAATGTTGGTTTCTAACTAGTTCAAACCAACTAGATTCAGAATGGGTGAGGGGAAAATGGAAATTTTATGGCCAGGAGTCTCACCTCACCTGATTCTAATACTGCCTATTGTATATATTTTTAGCCTACATGCATACCCCTTGGCAGAAAACTATTTATGGCTGATACTGCTTTAAGAAGACACTGGGAATGAGCTGTCAGTCATGGAAGTACCAGCCCAGGGGAGGGTTGAAGAGGAAACACACAAGTGCCTGGAAGTTGTTGGTCTGGCATCTGCAGGTCACCATAGAGTCTGACCCATGGAATTCCACTGGATGGGAAAGCAGAGAGCTTAAGGAGTTGAGAGAGGAAGCAGGAGAGAGAAGCCATGGAGCCCCATTGCTAGGAAGGGAGAAAAGAGTCCTGTGCTGGGGAGCAGAAGTTATAGTCAGGCCAGAGACTGAAAGGGTATTGCTGCTTATACATAGCCGGGTGATGCTGTGTGAATAAAGCTTGGTATGAGTCCCTTTTAACTCCCAACATTTCATTGTTGTTCTTCAGTCTCATCAAATTCATAGTGACCTTAGCTGGAGAGGGGAATCCTCTCCTCCCAGAGCAACAGTGAAGATCAAAAATAACCTAACGTTATCCCAAAACTCATTATATGCTCATAAGCATACTAAAAATCACACCCCTTGGCACCATGACAGTTCAAGGAAGACCATCTAAGGACAAAGAGGGCATAGTAAACCTGTTCTGAGAAAACCTCATCTACCCTGATGAATATTCCACCCACTGCTTAAACTCCAGCTATAAGACTACCCAATATGAAATTCACCATGATGCTAATGTCTGGAGTATGCGTGCACTCCTTTCTTTTGAGTTATTAAACTACACTTTGCTTGCACCTGCTTGATCCACTCGTAAATTCTTTCTCAATCAGAGTCAAAAACCCTCTCCTGGGTTGAGGTCTCACCTAGCAGCCAGAGAAACCTCCCTAAATTGGATTTTCTGACAACACTTTGACCAGGAGTGTCAGAGATAAACATGGGTAGGCAGGGAAGGAGCAGAGGCAGGAGGTATGATAGGAACCAGACTTCATAGGTTGATTCTGGGCCACACTGCACTACAATGGGTCAGTGGGTTAGTTACTTAATCTCTATAAGCTACAATTAATCCTATGTAAAAATAGAGATAATACTAATATCTGCTTCACAAGATTTTCAAGATTAAATTTTATGATCTCTGAGTAAAGCACTGACTTAGTAGAATGTCTGATGCCAGAAGTAAGCACTTAAACCATGCGTTAACTCTCATTAACCTTGCTACAATGTATTCCTATTGCTGTCCTGACAAAGCACTACAAACTTAGTGGCTTAAAACCACACAGATATATTATCTTATAATTCTGGAGGTCAGAAGTCCCAAATAGTCTTAAAGGGATGAAATCGAGTTGTCTGCAGGATTTATTCCATCTGGATGCTCAAGGCGAGAATCTGTTCCTTACCTTTTCCAGCTTTTAATGGTGGCTGCTTGTCAGGACTCCTAGCTACAGCACTCCAGTCTCTGCTTCAATTATCATATTGTAGGGGCCATGGAAAGGATGTCCCCAAGATATGCCACTGTGATATGCAGATTATGTCAGAGCTGAAAACAATCAGGGCCCAAAAGACACAGATAGAAACTTTGGCCTTCCCACCATAAATGCATAAAAAGAATTTAGAAGCCAACCAGTCCAGTAAGAGAGCTATGACCATAAATAACTGCATTGATAATATGAACTAGGGGTGGTAGATAAGGAGGAATTCAGCGAAGTATGTTAACATTGCTGTCTGTGTCCCATTATTTCTCTGAGGCCTGTAACTTCAGGGGGAAATTATGTTCTCAGCCTGGGGAAAAATATTTTAAAACCAAAATCAGTCAAAAGGAGAAATAAAGTGGGAGAAACCCATTTATTGCTTGCAAGCAGTCATCCACTTCTGCTCACACGAGTCTCTCATGACCGAGCTGCAAAAAGAGACCTACCCACCTCTCGGGTCCAGATATGCCCTCGATCCCCCTTGTAATTACCTATTGATATGGAGATGGACTACTTCTCTCCACCCCTTGGAAACACCTATTGATACAGAGATGCACTAAGGCCAGGTGAGAGATTCTGTAAATATTACAATTTTAGCCACAACCCATCCCTCCAGAAATCTTGCCTCACAAACTATATGTTCCCCATCTTATGCAATGGCCCCTATGTGAGAAAACTGGTGCTCTGTAACCAAACTAATAACATCCAATAACAAGAGCAGTA
The DNA here is from genome assembly GCA_032199065.1 of Smutsia gigantea. Taxonomy (NCBI): domain Eukaryota; kingdom Metazoa; phylum Chordata; class Mammalia; order Pholidota; family Manidae; genus Smutsia; species Smutsia gigantea. The sequence goes on along the minus strand of JAVSCE010006010.1, from coordinate 17,842 downwards.
AATTCATGAATAATCCTCAATCTGGAGGATTCAGCCAAGTTCAAAATCCTAAGCAGATTTAGTCCATAGCTCACCTATTCCACAGACTGTCAATAACTGAACAGGTAGAGTTCAGAGCAATTATCACACAGCAGTTGCAGTCAGGGGGGCAGATCCAGGCCACAGGGACTGTATAAGAAAGTAACTTTAAGGGTGATATGATACATATTTTAATGACACCAGTATAGGAAAATACTGTCCATTAGGTAGGATGCATGCAAGAGAGTAGTCTTGTGATAGGACAGTGGAAGATATGGGATCTCATCCTGGTCTAGTACACCAGACTTTCACCCCGCTCCCTGTGGGAGTTACAGATGGGTCAATATATATGGCTATGGAAGGTACACGCACTGGCCAAAAAGATAAAACAAAACTTCCCTGTAAGATGCTCTTACGTCCCAGATGTTTTAATTACACTACCATGAACTTTGGGGGCCACTCTGCTATTACTCCAGGAATACACAGGTGGCCAGCTTCTAGGCCTTTTCCCCAAGGTGCCAGAAGGGCCAGCTATCACTGGTCCATGTGTCAAAATGTCCAGGGCCACATCCACTCAACAGTCTCCAGGATTTAATGCAGTAGGGGCTGTCAGCAGGATGCTGCTCTGCTGGCCAAATCCTGGTTTCAATAACTCCACTTTGGTTTACACATAAAGTTGTATAGCACAGGCAGCAATGCGTGTTAGCATGTTCACAGTGCTCAAGGCTCCTTTTCGGGACTTCTAATTCAAACACCATAGCACTGTCCATAAACAAACTGACCAGCCCCATAGACTATTGGTGTCTGACTTCAGGCCAGATTTCAACAAACCATTGTAGCTCTCTATCATTCCTGCCATGGTGGTTATATGGTACTTGAAACTTCCACTTTATTCCTAATTGCTGCACCCATTCTTGAAATGCATGTCCAATAAAGGTGAAATGCATCACCTGTGGCCAGCCATAGGCTACAAAGAGACTCTCTAGGCTCCTTTTAGTGGATTGCTAACCTGCACAATGTGCAGAAAAAGCAACCAATAGTCCAGTAACCATTTCCACACAAGTCATGGCATACCGATATCCTTCTGATATGAGCAGAGGCCCAGTATAGTCTATCTGCCATCTGACAAGGAGTATTGGCCCTTTACTATTCTCCCATGTTGCTGCGGGACTTACTGTAAGCCCTCTTAGAGCAAACAAGGCATTCTTTCTGGGATCTGCTGACTTCAAAGGTCAACAGCAAGCCCCACTGACAAGCTACAGCCCACACTGTGTTTTGACCCAAGTGCAACAAAGGTTGATGTAACCACTGGGCTACATCAGAGGCAGGCTTTCCTTCTAGCCAATGCACCAGGTCGAATATGTCTGCTTCATCATTCCCTGGGGAAGCCAAAGGCAAATGGCCAGCCACATGATATATGGCAGATGTTTTAAGTCTGACAAGAGGCTCATAGGTCTCGCCACAACTCTTGCCCCCAAAGGGGCCAGTGACCAACCATCCAGTTGGCATGTTACCATGTTGGTAGCCACATAGTCAAGCCCGGATACACGACCCAGCTGTCAGTGCCTACAACTATAGGGGAGGGCTCCTGGGTGATCACCAGCCATACTGCCTGCAACTCAACCCATTGACTGAACTTCCCCTCTCTATCCTCCATCCATATTGTCTTAGTCTTAGGATGTAAAGCCTTCAGTCAGGGGCTGCTTATGACTGAAGCCATCTGTATACCAAGCATCTTCAGGTATAGGGGCTTTTCCCTCCTGATAAAGACTCTCAGCTACTAATCACTTAAAAGCAAGTTCTTTCTGCTTTCCACTGGTATGTCACTGGTCCTAATGAGCAATGGAGTTCTCCACTTAAGGGGCTATTGGAGAGGGCACTATGCAGCTGTAAAATGTACCCCATTTTGCCAGTGTAGGGATCTATACACGCCATGGTGTTTGGGTTCAGTCTAGCATCCACCCAATGATGAGATAGGTGGTTATTAACTTAGTTGGAGCTGTTCCAGTGATGGGCTCCATAGCCAGCAAGGCATGGTAAACAGCAGCCAGTTGCTTCTCCATAAAGGTGTACTGGATCTCTGCTCCTTTCCATATTTGTGACCAGAATCCAGTGGGTTGGAATGTCCATTCAAGCCACTGCCAAAGGCCCCATCCATAAACATCTTCAGTTACATGAGCATTTAGTTCACAGGGCCTTGATAAGTCCATTACACTCAAGGCCTGTACAGCATTGACTGCTCACTTAGTAGCTGTAAAAGCAGCTGCATGTTTCATTCCAGTCCCACCTGATACCCTTTCATACCAACCAGTATAAGGGCTTCAGAATTTGTGCCAAGTGCATGATAAACACTCTCCAGTAGCCCAAAAGACCCAGAAACTCTTGTAAGACTGCCACAGTGGTAGGGGTAGGTATAGTCTGGACCTTGTCTATAACTTCTTCTTGAATAACTTTAGTTTTAGCCAACCACACAATCCCTAAGGATTTTACAGACAAACCAGGCTCTTGAACCTTGGTGCTGTTCAGAGACCATTTTTCTCCTATAGATGTTACAGCAGTCTAGGAACTTCCCTTTCTAAATCTGCGAGAGAATCATTTGTGAGCATGATATCATCCTCTTAGTAATATAGCTGCATGGTTTGTGGTTTCTTCCATGTGGCCAAGTCCTTGCTACAAGTCCATGACAAATGGTGGAACTGTGGAGGTATCCCCGTGGAAGAACAGTGAATGCCCACTGATGGCCTTCCCACATGAAGGCAAACTGTTCCTGACTTTCCTGTGCTATGTCAATAGAGAAGAAAGCATTAGCAAGGTCCACAACATAATGATACATCCCTAATTCATGACTTAATGTGTCCATAAGGGCTGCCATATAGGGGACAGCAGCATGCAAAGGGGGTGTGACTTTATTAAATTCCCTATAGTCCATGGTCATATTCCAGGACCCATCTGGCATTTTCACTGGTCACACTGGGGAATTAAAAGAACTATGAGTGGGCTTTATGATGCCCACCTTCTCCAACTCCTGTAGAGTTTCTCCAATTTCCTTGTGCCCCTCCAGGCAATTTATACTGCTTAGTATTTGTCACCCACTGAGGTACAGGCAGAGCTGCAGGTGGGTGCTTAGCATGTCCCTCAGAACTGCCTTAACCACACATACCCTCAGTCTAAGCTCACCCACAGTGGCATGTAACCACAGGCCCTGCTGGATATCTACCCCCAAAATATATTCCAGGATGGGAGAAATGTACACAGGATACTCCTTTAGGGGTAAATGCCCTATCCCCAATGGGATTTGGGCATTCTTCACTCTAATTGCCTTACCCCCATAGCCATCTATTATATCAGAAGTCCCAGGAAAATGCTCAGGGTTGCCATAAATGAGAAAACATTCAGCTCCTGTGTCCACCAGTGCTAGGACACATTGTACATTCATGGGGGACCAACGAATTGCTAATTCTACATGTGACCTCTGGTCCCCACCACATCCCCCAAAGTGGGGGCCTTCCACCTTAGTCAAACTGTGATCTCCTGTGGGTGTGAGGGCCCAGGCGGAGCCTGAGTACTGTCCCCAGGAAGTCTTACAGGGACACAGGCCAGACATGGGGCTTTGCCTCCAACTTCCATGTCCTGGACCTCGGCAGCTGGAACTGCTGCTCTGGCTTTAATTGGTGCCACAGTTCTAACAAGATCCCACTGGGCTGCTCATCAAGTTTGTCTTTCACTACCATATCCTTTATCAAATCAACCCACATCTGGGTCCTAGAGACCTTCACAGTGCCCTTTGTACCTCTCCTTTCAGTCATAGCCCGTACTTCCTTCCATTCTCTTATTGTTTCAACCTCCTCCAGATTTTCTAAAGTACAAGTAGCCTCACTTATGGGTTGTCGTATGTGAGGGGAAAGATTAGCCACTAGGAACCCAAAGAGAGATGTAGGAACTGTATGCAGCACCAGATTTCTCATTCCTATGGTGACCTACTCCACAAGAGGACCCTAGGGGTTCATATTATAGATGATACTTTTCATACCTAAATCCTATAACACCTGCTGGAGCTGTGCATATGTTTTCCAGCTAGTGGATAAGTATGGTAAATCATCCTGAATCGACTAAACTGTCCTTAAGGCTGCTGTCAGCCAATCCAGAAGTGCCTGATTCCCTGAAGTGTGTTGGTCACTTTGCAACCACTGCTGGAGGGAAGGGAAGCCAGTCTACACATTTCAGAACCTGATATAACAATGTTTTACACCCCCATATCCCAGAGATGCAAAAGCCATGTAGGCAGAGGTTCTGAAGACTTCTGCCAAAACCAGACGCATAGGGGTGAACCTGGGGAGGGGGCAGCTTTTCCTCCTGAGGAGCCTGAGCTTGTTGTGTTTTTATTTTCTTAATCACAACTGGACAGTCTTTTAATATGGGAGAGGCTGGTGCCTTGGGTGGTGTCCTTGGCAACAGATTGACTCTTGGACCACACCCCCTCATCCTCTCCTGACATCTCCTCTACCATTTCCAGGGCTGAAGGCACCGCTCTTTCCTCCCCCTCCCCATGGCCTCCTGTGGTGTGCATTCCCCTGCACCCTCCTCCCTCTCTGATAATGTGTCCTTCAGGAGTGATACCTGTCTTCTCAATAACTGTCCCTATTTCTTAAGGGCATCCCACAGGTCATTGCCCAGCTCCTCCAAGGGATGCTGCAGTGTGTCTCTCTCCTGCTGAAGTCCCTCTCTTTCCTCAATAATGCTTTCCACAATCTCGAGAAACAGACGTCCCACAATCCTGGCTTCTACACAGCCACTCGGGGCTTTTAAGCAGTCTTCTATCTCACAGAAGGCTAATTCCACAGCTTCCACTGTCTTCACCCTCCCCCAATTCTGGAGAAGGCCCCACCCCTCTAGGAGCTGCCCTACCCTAGACCAGTCCCCCAACAGGAGCTCCCCCAATGGAAGCCCCAAAGATGTGAGATGGGTGAAGCTGCACCCTCGACCGCTGCAGCCAATGGGGCCTCCCCACCACCCACAGGGTGGGGTTCTGGGTATCTCTCCACCATGTCTAGTAGCAGCCCACCCAAGGGTCACACCCATGAAGATAGATTTTGGGTTCAGAGGTCCTGCAGACTACCACCAGATGTAACTACTGAGGGGAAATATTTTCCCAGCCCATGGCAAAATACCTAGAGAGTTTTTGTTTGTTTGTGGGTTTTATTTAACTGAATTTGGCCAAATCTTACAAAATGTGGGGATTTTGGTGTAACAGATCTGAGATGGAGCACAGGGGGTGTCTAGGATTTATATATTTTTTAAATCCCCATGAATTAGTTTGAATTTATTCCACTTTCATCCAATGAATATTTATTAATGTTTTAGGAGCTGAAGAATTTACAATGGCTAACCGCATTTTATGTTAGAAATTTAATAGATATGACAAAGGAAATATTTCTTTCTTAAACTGCAGAAATCTCACAAATAAAATATTAATGAGACTAATTTGAGCATGAGATTAGGAATCAAAAACATGAAGACCCATTACCAATGGAAAAATATTTGCCAGTGTTTAGTATTATCTGTTTTGTTTATCTTAACCAACTGTGAATTTGGCACATTTGAAAATGTCCTGTTTACCTTCATCACCAGTAATGGTTGATTTTATGTGTCAGCTTGACTGGGCCATTCTCCCATCTGTTTCAATTGACAGGCAAAGTTGACTCTCCCTAGTAAGTCAGTAGAGATAAGAACATTAATTTATTTGAGCACATTTATGTCAATGGCATTCTAAGGAAAGGTGCCAGTGTGCTGTTAAGAAGTAAAATATTCTAGGTCATATTCTCACTTTTGTCCCTTAAAGCACTGTTCAAGTGACCCATTCAATGCATTGGTAAGGAGCAGAGGCTGCTATTTACTTAATGAAAAGGACTAATGAAGAGAAAAAGATAGAGCTAGGAATGAGAAGACCCCTGTCCTAATCCAATCTGACAGTCCATAAACTCTTAAATCCTTGAAAAATACACACAACCTCTGAATGTTTCAATATTTTCAGATGTTAAATGTAGAATATTTCTTACATAGTATCTGAGGTCATTTATATGCTAAATAGAACGTCTTTTCTCACCCATATTTAAAATACCAACTTAAATATCATTTTCTCAAAAACAACTTTTTTACCTCCATGTACATTATCTGGAATTTTTTGTTTAAATCTTTGGTATCTATTTCTTCCACTAGACTTTCAACACCATGGGGACATGAATTGCCTTAGTTTTGCACAACAACATATCCCACTGCCAGGCTCTGAGACAGGAGAGTATGGGAATACACTGACCCTTTTTACACACTCTCTTGCTTGATTGTTGGTTAGTGTTAGAAGTGTTAGGCAGAAGAATAGAAATGAATGGGGTGAAGAGAGAATTAAAGCCAGTAAAGCCGAGTAAAAGGGACTCAAAGAGTTAACCAAATAAAACTAGAGAGCCAGAAAACGCTCACAGAGTTCATGAGTTAATCAGGTGAAGCTCCAAAGGCCAAGGAGTAACTTGAAATGTTCACATATTCCCCAGATAAAGAAAAGTATCTGAGCATAGCCTATGCCTTCATTGTGTCAATTAGATCATGTCATTGTAAGATTTACTTTAGCCTGCTAAAAGGCCCAGCTTATCTTTAACTTAAACTATATGCTGTATTTTTTTATCCTCCTCCTCCAGACCCTAATCAAGTAATCTGCAACCTGGGCAGAAGACAAGCATCATGATTAATTTAGCAAACAAGTCCAGATAATAAACAGCATAGTAAAAATAGGAAGGATACCATCTTAAAGTTAAGATTGCATTTTAAAACCCAGGAAGTAAGATTCTTAACATATTCTTTAGCAAAGTGATAATAACTCAGGCTACCTTGGGGGCAGGGCAGGCTGTCTTGATTGATATGATCCCAGAGGGAAGCTGCTATACTGGGGAGGAACCAGATCACTAAATTTCTTGTGTTAATTTTGCAGAATTACCTGGAGGACTGATAAGAGAAGAGACTTAATTTCTCTCATCAAAGATAAACATCTTGGGGGCCACTTGACAGGTCCACACTCCTAGCCCTTTGTCACATTCTTGAAAAATCCTTAAAAGGGGGAACCCCCAATCTTTCAGCGTGACTCTTTCCTGAGGTAGCCCACACTCTCGTTCTCCAAGTGTGCACCTTTTTGCCTTAAATAAAACTTTTTCTCAACCTTTCAGGATGTGCCTCTCTCTGAGGTCACCCCCACATTCTGTCTTTAAATAAAACTTAAACCTTTCAGGGCACTTCTCCCTGAGGTTGCCCACACTTTTTCTTTCTTTAAGTGCGTAACTTTAAATAAGACTTTTACTCTGCTACACTGCTGTGTCTCTGCCCTTCAATTCTTTGTGGCTCTGGGACAAGAACCGAGGAAAATAAACAATGCCCCCCTAACAGAAAGATAGACATGAGCAGCCAGGGAAGGGGAAGAGTAATTTCAAAGAAAAAGCCACCCAAAGTCTGTTCACGTAAGGGGTCTCATGTGAAGAAAACAAAGGCTTTGCAGGGACATAGCTTCCTTCCCAATCAGATTCCAACGTGGGCACAATCGAACAGAACTAAGAACTGCCCAAACCACATCATCATGGGAAAGGACATGCTCACTGAGAGGGATGGCTATAGAGACATGTAAATCAAACAACCCCACCTTGTTAAAGAAGTGCTTCCTAGTCAGAATGTAATATAAAAGCCTCCCATCTCAGGAATCAGGGCTTTTGACCACCCAGACTCTGGCCCACTACTCCCTTGGAGTGTAGTCAAATAAAACTTTAACTCTACTTCACTGTTTGATGTCTTTGCCTTTCAATTCTTTGTTATGGTGGGGACAAGACCCAAGAACAAACTCACTCTGGGAACATTAAGACTAGAGTATGTATGTGTCTTAGCTTTCCAGTTATTTCTAGGATATGAGCTATCTCTCTCAACATAGTCTCTGTTCCCTCCAGTAGTGCATTTAGGCAATCTCTGTCCTTAGCAGGACATTTTTGGTAGGTAAATTCAATTAACAAAGGATAGAATTTTAAAGTGATATAATGAACCTAGAACTTAACTTTTTCCTCCAATCCAGCTCTTTCAATAATAAAACTGCCATTTTAATATTCACCTGGCAATTTATATGTCTACTTTCTCAAATTTGTGCATAGCATAGGAGGAAGAAGAGACATATTTGCTATTTACTGGAGCCCTAAAATTTGAGCATACTGGCACATTGGCAGGAACTTCGAAAGAACCAGTGGGGAGTTGGTGTTACAGGAAACAAAATTCCATGTGGATAAACCGATGCTTCAAGTGTGGCTCTGGTCCTTGACCTTTTAGGATCACAGCAACTTGTCATAGCAGCTCACTGTAGCAGATATCTGTGGTATTTAGCAGCTATTTTCTAAGTAGCATAGGGATTAGTAAACTACATCTCACACTGACTTTTATAGCTGACCTTGGCTGATGCAGGTTCAGCTTTGACCTAAGAATGCATGAATGAGATAGGATTAGATTATTGAGGAAAAGGGATTCTTTTAGTTCCAGTTAAGGCTCATTTGATATAGGCTTCTCAGGCATTGAGGTGAGGAGTGAAATGACTTTTGTTCCTTACAGTGCTTTTCATCGCCAACTGGCTGAAGCTTCAATCTTCAGGATCAGTTAATATCCATATGGGCTATGATATGACTGGGTGAAGTTTTAGTCTTTGTCAGGGTTTGGCATTAATAGAGGTTATTAATTTAGCTACTTCAAATTCCTTCCTCTTGCCATACTTGAAAGGGCACTGAATTCCTCAAAAAGTGAAGAGACATGCCAAGTGACTAATCTCTTGGACCACTGTGGCATAGTCATAGTCTCTGAGAACCACCTTCTACCACATAGTTTCAAATGGTCTCTGATTTGGTCACTGAATGGGCTACCCTGGCATAATGGGCTCCAAGGTCCAATGGATTGATTCACAAAAGGATGGTGGGTTTTATTAATTAACAGATAAGGAAGAACAGGGGAGGGAGGCATACTATGTTAGAGATGGTCTCTACTTGAATCTAAATTTAAGGAGTACTGAAGGAGGAGGATTCACAAAGTTAAAACTCAAAATTCAGCAAAGAAATGTTATACATTCACCTTAGAGGTAAGGTTTCAGATAACTGCCAAAAACAAAAACAAAAACCACATAGTAGAAAATACAGAGAATCTTGAATGTTTTAAATGACTATGGCTCAGGAAATGGTTTTACCTTTGGAAAGAGCAGAAGGCAGAGTTTCAAGGGGTAAGGAAACAAAGAGGCCCACCTAAGAGATACCTTGAGATGTTTATCACCAAATCAGAACTAAATGAAAGAAAAAATGAGCTACATTTACACCAAAGGCTCTTTCTCTAGTAATGGTAAAGTTTCTTAGCAGTGAACTTGTATAACTTCCCTGGAAGGAACTCATATCCAAGAGAGCACTGAGAAGCATCATCTACAGCAGCAGATGGAAAGCCTGTAGCAACAGCAGTTAGGAAACCATTTCATGAAGACTGGGACAGCCATACAAAGCAATTCCAGATTACTTGAACATTTTAGAGGGGAAAACTAAACATACCACCAAATACTGTAAGCCTTTTCAGGTTTGTTTCAAGATCACTGTGGCAGTTCAATATATAGATGTACCCTCCCCAAAAGCTGAAAGAATTTTTGAGCATTTACTATTTGCTAGGCATGGCTCTTGCCTCTCAGGACGTAAAGGGAACAGAGATGATAAATACCTATGCCCATGGAATATACATCTTAGAGGGAGAGACAGAAAATAAACAACCTAAATAGGTGAGTATATAACATGAGAGTGACAAACGGTAAGGAAAATAGAGAGCAGGGAAGGATAGGAAGTGTCGGCTGAGAGGAGGATTAGTGACCAAGAAAGGCCCTGCTAATGGGAATGGGACTTGAAGGGAAGCAAAGCGCTGTGAAAACAAAACAAAACAAAAAGCAGGCAACAAGAGAACACAGTATCAGAATAGAGACTATGTCTGCCATTGTATCCCTTATTAGGGAGCCTGACCATATAAACTCTAGACCAGTATGTAAGCAAAGGTAAAGTCCAGACCTCAGAGAGGATGTGAAGTTAGAGTAAGTGAAACAGTATAAGCAACAATCACCTACGTGTTATATTAGAGGAAAGAAATCAGTTTAGGGAACAGATAAGAATATTCAAAAATTCAGGACACACCACCACCAAAGGCAAGATCCATGAATGAAATAAGTTGAGAAGTTGTACTTCATTAAAATTACGAATGTCTGTTCTGTGAAAGGCAATGTGAAGAGAATGAGAAGACAAACCACAGCTGGGAGAAAACATTTGCAAAAGACACATCTGAGGAAGGACTATTATCCAAAATTTACAAAGAACTCTTAAAACTCAATAAGAAAAAGAAGATACACAGATCACAAATAAGAAAATGAAAAGATGCTACATACTGTATATCATGAGGGAAATTAAAATTAAAACAATGACATATCACTGCAGCCATACCTCAGAGATATTGCAGGTCCAGTTCCAGACCACCACAATGAATTGAATATTACCATAAAGTGAGTCAAATTAATTTTTGTGTATCCCAGTTCACATAAAAGTTATGTTTACACTATATTGTAGTCTAAGTGTGCAATAGCATTATGTCTTAAAAATATATATATTCCTGAATTAAAAAAATACTTTATTGCTAAAAACAATGAGATGCTACTACACACCTAACAGAATGGTCAAAATCCAGAACACTGACAACACTAAATGCTGACAAAGATGTAGAGCAACAGGAATCCTTATTCATTGCTGGTAGTAATGTAAAATGGTACAGCCACTTTGGAAGACAGCTTGGAGATTTCTTATAAAACTAAATATAGTCTTACCATTCGATCAGCAGTCATGCCCCTTGATATTTATCCAAAGGAGATGAAAACTTATGTCCACACACAAACATGCACCCATATGCATGTAGCAGCTTTATTCATAATTGACAAAACTTGGAAATAACCAAGATATCCTTAAGTAGGTGAATGGATAAAGTTTGGAACACCCAGACAATGAAATGGTGTTATTCAGTGCTAAAAAAATGAATGAGCTATTAAATCATGAAAATACAAGGAGGAAACTCAAATGTATATTACTAAGTGAAAGAAGCCCATCTGGAAAGCATATATACTGTACAATTCCAACTGTATGACATTATAGAAAAGGCAAAAGTACAGAAACAGTAAAAAGATCAGCAGTTGCCAGGAGCTGAGGTAGAGGGATGAATAGGTGGAGCACAGAGGATTTGTACAGAAATTATTCTATATGACACCATAATGATGGATACATGTCATTACAGATTTGCCAAATCCATGGAATGTACTACACAAAATGTGAACTGTAATGTAAACTACAGAGCATGGGTGATTTTGGTGTGTCAGTCTGATGATGTTAATCTTATACATTTGTGATGTAAGCTCATTGGTTGTAACAAATGTACCACTCTGGTGGGGGAAGTTGATATGGGAGAGGCCATGCATGTGTCTGGGAAGAATGTGTAGGGGAACTCTCTGTATCTTGCCCACAATTTTGCTGTGAATCTGAATCTATAACTATTCTAAAAAAGTAAACTCTTAATAATTTTAAAAAGCTTAAACAATAAAAAATTTATAACAGTCATGGGTATATTATTAAAGATAAAGAATCAATAAGAATAAGAATAATAAACCTCAGCAGGGCCTTTTGGAAAGAAGAAACAGGAAAGGATCAAAGTATTTGAACCAACTACAGCAGAAAAAGATGACACAATAGAAAGGACGTATTGTGTCAACAAAATACAAGTCAGCCTAAGTCCGAAACATCCAAAAGCAAAGCAGAAGACAGGAAATTTTGGGGGTGAGCCCAACGTGTTAGCATTTACTGGCCTCCCAGGCAACACCTTCTGAAGTCTGAGCAGCCGCTGAGAGCAGAGATCTGCTGTTGATTCTGCAGATGAAATGTATGTGCAGAGAGACAGCATTGCTTGGGATCCAAGACGGAGTTTAACAGGTCTCAAATTATGGAAGATGGGAAAGAGGAAACAGCTGAGGAACTACTAGTACAAATGACATCCTGAGAGGTGCGAGTCAGTGCAGGGTTGGGTCCTCCCCATCCCTCTGGATGCACATAGTGCCGCAATGAACATAACATGTCAGGGGTGGACGGCAAGCTCACAGGCCTTGAACTGGACAACTAGATCAAGCTGATTGAGATTTTGATAAGGACACAGTCAAGGAGACTTCTTTCTGTGTTTGGTCTTTATTGGGTCTGAATTGAACTGAGTGCTGGGTTATACAAATACTATTTACATGTAGCAACTCTTGTAAGTGCCGGGGTTGCCTGTGTTTTCTAAATTTGAGGGTTTTGGACCAGTGCTATGAACATCTTGTGTGGCCTATTAACTCTTTGAACTTTTAAAAGCTAGGGTACATGAAAGTCTTTGAGTAAAAATATTTGAAATCCGGAGGTCCTGAATAAAATAGTCCTTCCAGTAAGTGGGTCCAAATTTCAGCTCCTGAGGTAACCTACTTCCCGAGGCATTTGACCAAGACCTCTTTGACTGAGATTGAGTAAAGAAAGAAACTGAAAAAAAATTTTTTGAACTTTAATTTCTTTTGGGTTTAAGTTAAAACTTTTAAAACAGAGAGGGGACTTGAATTTGGAGCTTTGATTTCTTCTTATGAATTTAGGAATGGTGGGCAGTATTCAAAAATTTAATTGATAACATTTTTTTTAATTATATTACTTTGACAATTGTGTGTAGTCATTTACACATACCACCATGCCTCCTACATGGTATATTGTATAACCTGACTGGTTGTATTTTAGATAAAACGTGGAATAGGGAGTGAACTTCTTAGAAGGTTGTAGTTTGGATTAAAAGTTACTTTAATTTGTAAAGTCTTCATTTCTTAGCTCTTGGGAAGCAGTGTAACTGCCAGTGGTCCAAGAAGATGAATAAAGTTGGTGCTGTGGGAATGGTCTCATGAAGTAAGAGCAGATATTTTCATAGACTGTTGGTCTTGCCAGAGAGAACAGCCACAGTTTTAGTTGAATAGGACCTGCATTTTGAAGCCAAAAGAGCTAAAGGAACACAACTGGGAAAAGGTGGGCGGAATTGCCTCTGTCATCACGTGAGGCATGCTTTCTCTAGTCACGCATCTAGCAATGCTGTCGACCACGTTCACTTGTTCAAGAGATGGTGAAAAACAGAGGAGGACACTGAGAGTCCAAAGCCATGCCGGGAGTATTTCCTCACTGCGGTCTGGGTGGGGAACAGAGGACTGCCCATGGGGATGCCATGCTCCTTCCCCAGACTCCTGGCTTAGCTGAAAGCTGAGATGAGGCCCTCCACTTGACAGACAAGAGCAGAGACTCATTTCAAAACCTCTCAGTGAGCCTCTGGATTGGCATCACCACCTCACTTTAAAGATTAGGAAACTGTTACTCATAATTAAGCAACTTTCCCAGAGACACATATTAAATGATAAGCAAGGATTAAAAACTGGAGGTGTCTCAGACATCTGGGAAGATGGCAGCATGAGCAGGGTGGCTGAAATCTCCTCCCAACACTATATTTATCTACGAAAATACAGCAAATACAACTATTCCAAAAAGAGAGACCAGAATACAAAGGAAAGTGCGCAGCGTGCGGCTACACCCAAGAGGACTTGGCACCCCAAGAGGCGGGTAAGATACGGAGCCGTGACCCGGCAGGATCCGTGCGCTCACCCACCTCAGCAGATGGCGGGAGGAGAGGATTCAGAGCCGGGAGGGAGTGGAAGTACACCCCGTGAAATAACCAGCCCCGGTGATCTGTGCAGGGAGCACTGACACATAGCGCGGTGTAGCGGAGATTGGAGAGACAGAGGGTGCAAGATCTGAGGAGGGAACACGCCAGGGTGCTTGCAGCCGGCTCCCGGGAAGGAAATAAAAAAAAGAAAAGCGCGAGCTTTCTTCAGCGGTCTTAAAGAGACAGAAGCCCAGCAGAGGAGCCAGATTGCCCTGGCACACTCAGCCCAGCAGGCTGGGAGTCGTGGGCAGTTTCGGACCCCTTAGCTGGTGACTGGGAAAGCGTGGCCGCACTTAGACTTCTGAGATCAACAGCCTCCCATTTGTTCCCACGCCGGCCAGAGCTATAAAGGGTCCTGCAGAGTGGTGCGGCCACAGCTGGGGAATAGTGGGGCAACAGCGCCACCTACAGTAACCCCACAGAATCTACTTCTGGTGGGCATTATTTTGTTGTTGTTTTGTTTTTTGTTCTTTGTTTTGTTTTTTTGTTTTTTCTTTTCTTTCTTTTTTTCTTCCTTTCTTTCCTTTTTTAAAGAGCCCAGCTGACATACGTGGCAACTACCAGCGACCACTTCTATAGCCATGAAAAGACAGAGGAATATGGTTCAGACTAAAATCAACCAGAAAACCCCAGAGAGGGAGCCTGAAGGGATGGAAATGCACAGTCTTCCTGAAAAAGAATTCAGAATAAAAGTCATAACCATGCTGATGGACCTACAGAGAAATGTGCAAGAGCTAAGGGAGGAAGTGAGGGAAGTGAGGAAAGACAATGCAGAAATAAGACAAGCGATCAACAGGCTTAGCAGCAGACTGGATGAGATGCAAGAGACTGTTAATGGAATAGAAATCAGAGAATGGGAATATAGAAAAGCTGAGGCAGAGAGAGATAAAAGGATTTCTAGGAATGAAAGAATATTAAGAGAACTGTGTGACCAATCCAAATGGAAGAATATTCGCATTATAGGAGTACAAGAGGAAGAAGAGAGAGAAAAAGGGATAGAAAGTGTCTTTGAAGAAATGATTGCTGAAAACTTCACCATGCTGGGGAACAAAATAGTCTAGCAGTCCACGGAAGCCCACAGATCTCCCAACACAAGGGACCCAAGGAAGACAACACCAAGACACGTAATAATTAAAATGGCAAAGATGAAAGATAAGGACAGAGTATTAAAGGCAGCTAGAGAGATAAAAAAGATCACCTACAAAGGAAAACCCATCAGACTATCACCAGACTTCTCAACAGACACCTTACAGACCAGAAGAGAATGGCATGATATATTTTATGTAATGAAACAGGTCCGCGAACCAAGAATATTGTATCCACCACGATTATCATTTAAATATGACGGAGGGATTAAACAATTTCCAGACTAACGAAAGTTGAGAGAGTTTGCCTCTCATAAACCACCACTACAGGATATCTTAAATGGACTGCCTAGAGGGAAGCACCCCTAAGGCTAAAAAGATGTCACCAGAGAAAATAAAATCATAGCAAAGAAAGCAGACCATCCAAATACTAACTAAAGGCAAAAAATAAAACACCTAGTATATAAAGAATGGAGGAGGAAGAACAAGAAGGGAGAGAAATAAAGAAACATCAGACAGTGTTTACAATAACTTAACAAGAAAGTTCAGTTAGATTGTTAGATAGTAAAGAAGCAACCCTTGAACCTTTGGTAACCACGAATCTAAAGCCAGCAATGGCAATAAGTACATATCTATCAATAATCACCCTAAATTTAAATGGACTGAATGCACCAATCAAAAGACACAGAGTAACAGAATGGATAAAAAACCAAGACCATCTATATGCTGCTTACAAGAGACTCACCTCAAACCGAAAGATATACACAGACTAAAAGTGAAGGGATGGAAAAAGATATTTCATGCAAACAACAAGGAGAAAAAAGCAGGTGTTGCAGTACTTGTACTAGACAAAATAGACTTCAAAATGAAGAAAGTAGCAAGAAATAAAGAAGGACATTACATAATGATAAAGGAGTCAGTCCAACAAGAAGATATAACCATTATAAATATATATGCACCCAACACAGGAGCGCCAGCATATGTGAAACAAATACTAACAGAATTAAAGGAGGAAATAGACAGCAATGCAGTCATTTTAGGAGACTTTAACACACCACTCACTAAAAAGGCCAGATCAAGCAGACGGAAAATAAGTAAAGACACAGAAGCACTGAACAACACACTAAAACAGATGGACCTAACAGACATCTACAGAAATCTACACCCAAAAGCAACAGGATACACATTCTTCTCAAGTGCACATGGAACATTTTCCAAAATAGACCACATACTAGGCCACAAAAAGAACCTCAGTAAATTCAAAAATATTGAAATCCTACCAACCAACTTCTCAGATCACAAAGGTATAAAACTAGAAATACATTTTAGAAAGAAACCAAAAAGGCTCACAAATACATGGAGACTTAACAACATTCTCTTAATTAATCAGTGGGTTAATGACCAAATCAAAACAGAAATCAAAGAATACATGGAGACTAATGACAACAACCACACAAAGCCACAACTTCTGTGGGACGCAGCAAAGGCAGTTCTAAGAGGAAAGTATATTGCAATCCAGGCCTATTTAAAGAAGGAAGAACATTCTCAAATGAATAGTCTAAAGACACAATTACTGAAATTGGAAGAAGAACAAATGAGGCCCAAAGTCAAGAGAAGGAGGGATATAACAAAGATCAGAGAAAAAATAAATAAAATTGAGAAGAATATAACAATAGAAAAAAATCAATGAAACCAAGAGCTGGTTCTTTGAAAAAATAAACAAAATAGATAAACCCCTAGCCAGACTCATTAAGAGAAAAAGAGAATCTACACACATAAACAGAATCAGAAATGAGAAAGGAAAAATAACGACGGACCCCCCAGAAATACAAAGAATTATAAGAGAATATTATGAGATTCTATATGCTAACAAGCTGGAAAACCTAGAAGAAATGGACAACTTCTTAGAAAAATACAACCTCCCAAGACTAACCAAGCAAGAAACAGAAAAACTAAACAGACCAATCACCAGCAACGAAATTGAAACGGTAATCAAAAAACTACCCAAGAACAAAACCCCCAGACCTGTTGGATTCACCTCTGAATTCTACCAGACATATAGAGAAGAAATAACACCGATTCTCCTTAAAGTTTTCCCAAAAAATAGAAGAGGAGGGAATATTTCTGAACTCATTCTACGAAGCCAGCATCACTCTAATACCAAAACCTGGCAAAGACCTCACCAAAAAAAATTACAGACCAATATCCCTGATGAACGTAGATGCAAAAATACTCAACAAAATATTAGCAAACTGAATTTAAACCAAGTGGCATTGATGCCAGGGATGCAAGGACGGTACAACATTCGAAAATCCATCACCATTATCCACCACATCAATAAAAAGAAGAACAAAAAACACATGATCATCTCCATACATGCTGAAAAAGCATTTGACAAAATTCAGCATCCATTCATGATTAAAACTCTCAACAAAATGGGTATAGACGGTATTTACCTCAACATCATAAAGGCCATATATGAGAAACCCACAGCTAACATCATACTTAACAGCGAGAAGCTGAAAGCTTTTCATCTAAGATCAGGAACAAGGCAGGGATGCCCACTCTCTCCAGTGTTATTCAACATAGTACTGGAGGTCCTAGCCACGGCAATCAGATAAAACAAAGACTTACAACGCATCCAGATTGGTAAAGAAGAAATCCAAATTGCCACTATTTGCAGATGACATGATACTGTACATAAAAAACCCTAAAGATTCCATTCCAAAACTACTAGAACTAATATCTGAATTCAGCAAACTTTCAGGAAACAAAATTAACACACAGAAATCTGTTGCTTTCCTGTACACTAACGATGAACTAACAGAAAGAGAAATCAGAAAAACAATTCCATTCACAATTGCATCAAAAAGAATAAAGTACCTAAGAATAAACCTACCGAAGGAAGT
>JAVSCE010006009.1:0-31925 GCA_032199065.1 Smutsia gigantea | reverse complement strand
GGTGATCTGAGAAGTTGCTTGGGAGGATTTCAATATTTTTGAAATTACTGAGGTTCTTTTTGTGGCCTAGTATGTGGTCTATTCTGGAAAATGTTCCATGTGCACTTGAGAAGAATGTGTAACCTGTTGCTTTTGGGTGTAGAGTTCTGTGGATGTCTGTTAGGTCCATCTGTTCTAGTGTGTTGTTCAGTGCCTCTGTGTCTTTACTTATTTTCTGTCTGGTTGATCTGTCCTCTGGAGTGAGTGGTGTGTTGAAGTCACCTAAGATGAATGCATTGCTGTCTATTTCCTCCTTAATTCTGTTAGTATTTGTCTCACATATGCTGGGGCTCCTGTGTTGGGTGCATATATATTTATAATGGTTATATCTTCTTGTTGGACTGACCCCTTTATCATTATGTAATGTCCTTCTTTATCTTTTGCTACTTTCTTCGTTTTGAAGTCTATTTCGTCTGATACAAGTACTGCAACACCTGCTTTTTTCTCTTTGTTGTTTGCATGAAATATCTTTTTCCATCCCTTCACTTTTAGTCTGTGTATATCTTTGGATTTGAGGTGAGTTTCTTGTAGGCAGCATATAGATGGGTCTTGCTTTTTTATCCATTCTGTTACTCTGTGTCTTTTGAGTGGTGCATTCAGTCCATTTACATTTAGGGTGATTATTGATAGGTATGTACTTATTGCCATTGCTGGCTTTAGATTCGTGGTTACCAAGGGTTCAAGGGTTGCTTTTTTACTATCTAACAATCTAACTTAACTTTCTTGTTAAGTTATTGTAAACACAGTCTGATGTTTCTTTATTTCTCTCCCTTCTTATTCCTCCTCCTCCATTCTTTCTATAGTAGGTGTTTTATTCTTTGCCTTTAGTTAGTATTTGGATGGTCTGCTTTCTTGCTATGATTTTTTTTTCTCTGGTGACATCTTTTTAGCCTTAGGTGTGCTTCCATCTAGAGCAGTCCATTTAAGATATCCTGTAGTGGTGGTTTATGAGAGGCAAACTCTCTTAACTTTCGCTTATCTGGAAATTGTTTAATCCCTCCATCATATTTAAATGATAATCGTGCTGGATACAATATTCTTGGTTCGAGGCCCTTCTGTTTCATTACGTTAAATATATCATGCCATTCTCTTCTGGCCTGTAAGGTTTCTGTTGAGAAGTCTGATGATAGTCTGATGGGTTTTCCTTTGTAGGTGATCTTTTTTCTCTCTCTAGCTGCCTTTAACACCCTGTCTTTATCTTTGATCTTTGCCATCTTAATTATTATGTGTCTTGGTGTTGTCTTCCTTGGGTCCCTTGTGTTGGGAGATCTGTGAGCTTCGGTGGACTGCGAGACTATTTCCTTCCCCAGCGAGGGAAAGTTTTCAGCAATTATTTCTTCAAAGACACTTTCTATCCCTTTTCTCTCTCTTCTTCCTCTGGTACTCCTATAATGCGAATATTGTTCCGTTTGGATTGGTCACACAGTTCTCTTAATATTCTTTCATTCCTAGAAATCCTTTATCTCTCTCTGCCTCAGCTGCTCTGTACTCCTGTTCTCTGTTTTCTATTCCATTAACAGTCTCTCGTATCTCATCCATTCTGCTGTTAAGCCCGTCGATCGCTTGTCTGATTTCTGTATTGTCTTTCTTCAGTTCCCTCACTTCCTCCCTCAGCTCTTGCACATTTCTCTGTAGGTCCATCAACATGGTTATGACTTTTATTCTAAATTCTTTTTCAGGCAGGCTGTGCATTTCCATCCCTTCAGACTCCCTCTCTGGGGTTGTCTGGTTGATTTTGGTCTGAACCATATTCCTCTGTCTTTTCATGGTTGTATAATTTGGTCACTGATAGTTGCCACGTATGTCAGCTGGGCTCTTTAAGACCGCCTCTTGGGGTGCCGAGTCCTCTCGGGTGTAGCTGCACGCTGTGCGCTTTCCTGTGTATTCTCGTCTCTCTTTTAGGAATAGATGTATTTTCTGTGTTTTCGTAGATAAATTTAGTGTTGGGAGGAGATTTCTGCCGCCCTGCTCACACCGCCATCTTCCCGGAAGTGTCCCATAGAAGGCTTTTAAACTGTGAAGGAGAAATATAATTTTAGTAGCCAGTGAAGGAAGAAGGATTTTATAGGCTGAGGAAACTGACCAAAGGGAGGAAGATGTGAAAAGATTTGGATAACAAGAAATCAAAAGTTGATGCTTTGTCTGTTTTGGCAATTTTACTTGAAGTTAGATCAAAAAACTTCGAATGTAGTGCTACTGAGTTTGGATTTTATTCTGTTTTTGAGGTTAGGAGGTAGTTGAATGTGCATGAATACTCAGGGCTCGCTGTGGATTTAGTTTTTTTATTTTAAGTATTTACCCAAATAGGTTGAATGTGTTTTCCAAGGCCAAAGAGGCAAATCACTATTAGAATTAGAAGAATTTCAGGGCATCTAGTCTCTTGGGCTGCCTTGTACTATATAAAGAAGGGAACTAAGAACAACTAAGCTCTAACAGCAGAGCTGGGAACAGCTGGTAAGGAGCTGGTTGCCTATGACTGGTACATGTATTTTATCTCACAGTCCAATTCAGCTTCTCAAATATCTTTCTTTCTCTCTCATGTTATAAATGACTATACTTACTGTGTCTACAGTTGATAAGTTTGATCTTTAATATGCTGCAGGCCCATTTGTGTTCTGTCCTGCCTATGATGTTCTGTTTAGCTGTACTTTCCTCCAAGTCTGCTCCTCTGATTTGAAGATGCCTACTTTAATTTCAGTCTTTTTTAGCGGTATACAGTATGTTGTTGGCAGTTGAGGGTACTGAAGATGGGGATCATAGTGTAGTACTGAGATTTGTACCCGTAGTCTACCTTCAAAACAAAAATTCATATGAGGATTCTTTGGTTAAGTTTAAAAATTGGTGGTGACCACAAAGTGAACTTTTGCTTTCTCTCAGTAATGTGAGGGATACTTCAGGATTGAATTTTGTGGTAGGGTATCAGTCAAATGTAGTATGTATGTAATCTCTTTCATTTATTATTTATCATTCCCTGCTAACCAAATTAGGTTCTCGTAGCAGTTGAGGAAATACACCTATTGCAAGGCATTAAAGTTTCAGAGCGAGGAACTGTGATTGAGTATTTTTGTGTGTAGTTCCTTCCATAAATTTCCATTGTTATGAAAACATCTTATAAAAAATGATTTGTTTGTGCTTCAGTTATCTGAAACTGCAGATTCTTTGTTAGACCTCAGATTAAGACTAGAATGACAGATCTATGTATTCTGTGGACTTCAAACTCAAGTAATTGGTTTACTTCTCTTTGGAGAAGTACAGAGCTGTGTGTGTGTGCAGTCAGCTGCTCATGTGGATATTCTCCCAGCTGCATTCAAGAGGCTGATTACTCTTACAGAATTATTCAGTGGGATTAAGAAATTGTCTTCCCTCCACCCCCAGTACTGCAGTACTTTTATATTTGTGTGTCTATCTAGTTCTAGTTATGTTTATTTAGTATGTTTTAAAAATCAGGAGATTGATCAAATGAATATTTGGAGATCTTGGAAAATGTGAAGACCTCTGTGAAAGTTTTGGAAGCGTCTTCCACTTCTTTTGCTGGTCAGTTTAATCAAGTAAAAAGTCTGTAATGTGTAAAGTGTATAGTTTATCTACTGAATGTATCATGCAGGTAGGTTAGTTAATTTTTTTAATCCAGTATTTGGATTCTGGTAGGGTTTAGAGCTACTTTTTGGATCTGTTTTCTCAAGGTATATAACCTGCTGCATTGGAAACAGCATTGAGTTTTGTTCTCTCTATCTGGTGTTTTGAATCCAAGGAAATGTGACACGAATGTTTTCCTCTGTGAGTTATGTGCTGATAGATTGTTTTAGATTTTCCTGTCCCACCTAGTCATCCTTTATATTGCTGATTCAAGAAAGGTCTTATTGTACCTTTCTTTTTCAATATGTTGAAACAGACTACAACTATAGAAACTGTAATCTGTGTTCCTCAGCTTCCAAAAGAAATTGCCCAAATTTAATTTGGATTAAAGGATGGTAGGTAACTGATTGCTTAAGGGCCATATCCCTTCCAAAGTATATCTCTTGTTATTAATTTTAAAGGCTGTCTTTCATAGATGAAGGTATTTTGAACCATTTTTTTGTAGTAGTGATGGATTTACACTTCTCTTCACACTCATGTACAGTATTTCTTGAGACTAATTGATTCAGGAAGTAGGAATTAGGTTTCAGGGTACAGGCTGTCATCCCAGAACAAACTTACTAGATCACACAAGGAAGCATGCTTTTAGTCGCATCGTGTAGTGATCCGGAAATAGTAGTGAAATAGAACTTTAAAAATATTAAGATTCTGTCTTTGGTAATTCACCTGACTTGCAAACTAAGATCGTTGATAAAGCAAGTATATTTTATTCTTTAATTAACTTTCACTGTGGTCATAAACCAAATTAAAAACATTTGGTGTTTGCCTTTTTAGGCAGGGGTTCAAAAAGTGTTGGTGTTGGGAAATGTTTATTTTGCTGGTGAATAACTGAATGAGGGGGTCCTCAGGAATAGTACATAGGCAGAAAATAAGTTAGAAAGAAAATAAGTTAGGCTAGGGAAACCATTATCGCTATTGCAAACTTTCTTCCCCATGTCTAGCATTTATAACCCAATGTGAAGAGGTAACCCATTTTTACATCCAGACTTACATTTGAATAGAATCATAAGGTTACTGTATGCTGATCAAGTTTTTAAAGACAAATTGAAAAACAAATACTAGCAAAACAAAGTAAGTCAGTGTTGTGTATTTTTATAGTTTCAGTTGATACCTTTAAGACCTCACTGTTGTTAATTAATTCTTTATCCTCTATCATGTGAGGGATTCCATTGTTTATAAATTTTTTCATACAAAGTGTGGTATATTTAATTTTCATGACATTAAACAGTAATTCAATAGATTATACCCAGAATTCACATGAAATAAAGACTTGCTTTTAAATGTCAACATTTCTATTTCTTTTTCCTTCTCCTCACCTTGTTTTGCTATCCTTGGAATCGATGTTTGTATTTAAAAATTAATAGAATAAACCAAAACATAGCCTTACTTTGAAATTACTTACATAATCACATGCCATATTTTATTCTGAAGTGTTTTTGTACTACCTCCCAAAATAAAAAGGAAAATAATCGCTAATACTAAAGTTTGAAAAATGTATAGCTTGTATAAATTTGTAGCACTTCCCCCTAAACAGTGAAACCAGTGTAAAGTTAAAAATAAGAAATGAAAGTATAGAAGTTTACAAAAGAAAAACATTACTGCATTTTTTTGTGTGTGCTAGCCTTAATAATTTTTAAAAATTCATTCAGGGCAAAATTTTAATGAGCACTTACTACAAGATAAACATGCAGTTAGGCAGTGGGGATAGAAGTGAATAACATGTAGTCCTTGCCCTTAGGAAATTTATGGTCTGGGGGGAATCTGGCATATTAACAGAAAATTTCAATTCTGGAGAAAACCCAGCAAGGTTAAGAAAGTAAAGATGGCACCTGACCAGAGTGGAGTTGGCCAGGGAGGCAAGGATAGAAGCTTCAGGTCATGCCTTAAGCCCAGTTGACCTGAGGTCTCATCCCTCTTCATCTCTCCTCTCACCCCCAATCAGATGAACAAACCCAGAGCAATTCTTCCAAGTCTCCATAAGTACCTTTCTACCCTTAGTTATCTAAACTAGTAATTGCAAGTGCTAAGGGACTGGGTGCATCTTAACAGGAGTCTCACAGACACAAAAATGTACTATAACTAGAGAACTGTATAGTTTGTCACCCAACCATAGACACTTTTGAAAATGAAACGGGCCTGTTAGTTATGTCAGGACAGTAGGTATAAAGTTCGGTGTGTCCTGGAATCTTGGAACACACAGGTTTATAGCCTTAATGATTTTAACATAGGAAACTGCTTAAAAGTCCAAGACAGCAGTTTTGTTTTCTGTTAGGAAAGAAATGAACAAGTTTGTTTGATTCTTGGTGACATTGATCTTAACAGGTAATTATTACATAACAAATGAACTTTTTTTCTGAATAGCTTGATTATAACTTTATTTTTTAAATATCTTAAAGCCTTAAGCCTTATACTTTTTTCCTGAATGACAAGTATGATTCATTTATTCAGAAATAAATCTCCCCACATAGATTATATTTGTGTGCTGATTGCCTTGGAATTAGGAGGTTTGAGGAATCTATTACACCTCCTCAAGTAATAAACTTGTTACTTCTGGCTGGAGGTATTAAGGTTGAAAAACAGATGGACCTTATTTGTACTTTTCTTCCCTCAAGCAGCATTCTTTGTGAATAGGACACCCAGCCAAGGGTAAAAAGTCCCAGTACTGGTAAGCAGCTCATTTGACAAGTTACTCTTTTTTTCCCCTTTGGAAATGCAGCTTCAGATGCTGATTGACAGACATACTTCTCAATTTCTCAAGCCTGTCAAGGCAATTCTTTTTTGTTATTAATACTCTGTCCAGTATTAAATTTCTGGGTGTAGGTGCTTTAAAATGTTTATATGAATAATTGAATTTTGCTTTTGATACTTAAAAAAAGGCATCAAAGGATTTGTAAACTAGGGTTCTCATTAGAACGCTGGAAATCGTTTAATTTGGTCTACATGTAGTTGACATTTATTGTTTTCCCCCTTATTTACCAAAGATGAGGCTTAGAATAAGAGGTATTTTTGTTTTTATTTTTGGCTATAGTCAAGACACTTTACTTTTATACTCTCTTTTCCTAGGAAAGAATAGTCTATCAGAATTATTGCATGAGGTATCACCTCACTCCAGTTAGGATGGACAACATAGAAAAGACTACATCCTCCACTATGGGAGAATATATTCATAAATGACATATCTGATAAGGGGTTGACATCCAAAATATATAAAGAACTCATGCACCTCAACAAACAAAAGGCAAATAATCCAATTAAGAAATGGGCAGAGGACATGAATAGACACTTCTCCAAAGAAGAAATTCAGATGGCCAACAGGCACATGAAAAGATGCTCCACATCGCTAATCATCAGAGAAATGCAGATTAAAACCACAATGAGATATCACCTCACACCAGTGAGGATGGCCAACATCAAAAACACAAACAACAACAAATGTTGGCGAGGATGTGGAGAAAAGGGAACCCTCCTACACTGCTGGTGGGACTGCAAATTAGTTCAACCATTGTGGAAAGCAGTATGGAGGTTCCTCAAAAAACTCAAAATGAAAATACCATTTGACCCAGGAATTCCACTCCTAGGAATTTACCCTAAGAATGCAGCAGCCCAGTTTGAAAAAGACAGATGCACCCCTATGTTTATCGCAGTACTATTTACAATAGCCAAGAAATGGAAGCAACCTAAGTGTCCATCAGTAGATGAATGGATAAAGAAGAAGTGGTACATATACACAATGGAATATTATTCAGCTGTAGAAGAAAACAAATCCTACCATTTGCAACAACATGGATGGAGCTAGAAAGGTATTATGCTCAGTGAAATAAGCCAAGCCGAAAAGACAAGTATCAAATGATTTCACTCATATGTGGAGTATAAGAACAAAAGAAAAAAACTGAAGGAACAAAACAGCAGCAGACTCACAGAACCCAGAACGGACTAATAGTTACCAAAGAAAGGGACTGGGAAGATGGGTGGGGAAGAGGGAGGGATAAGGGGGAAAAGGGACGTACAGAATTTAGCAGATGTAATGTTGGGGGGCACGAGGAGGCTGTACAACTCAGAGAAGACAAGTAGTGATTCTGTGGTATCTCACTACATTGATGGACAGTGACTGTAATGGGGTTGGTGGGGGGGACCTGATGAAGGGGGTAGTTTAATAACCATAATATTGCACATGTAATTGTAGAGTAACGATACCAAAATAAATTATTTAAAAAAAATTAAGGGAAAATCAATATGAGAAAAAAAAAAGACTAGGAACAACAAATGCTGATGAGGATGTGAAGAGAGGGAAACTCTTCTACACTGCTGGTGGGAATGTAAACTGGTTCAACCATTGTGGAAAGCAGTTCAGAGTTTCCTCAAAAAACTAAAAATAGAAATACCATTTGACCCAGGAATTTCACTCTAGGAATATACCCTAAGAATGCAGGATCCCAGTTTCAAAAACATATGCACCCCTATGTTTATTGCAGTACTTTTTTTTTTAGTATCATTAATATACAATTACATGAGCAACATTGTGGTTACTAGATTCCCCCCATTATCAAGTCCCCACATACCCATTACAGTCAGTCTTCATCAGCGTAGTAAGATGCTATAGAGTCACTACTTGTCTTTATGCTGTACTGCCTTCTCCGTGCCCCCCCCCAACATTATTTGTGCTAATTGTAAAGGCCTTTATTCCCCTTCTCCCTCCCTTCACACCCATTCGCCCCAGTCCGTTCCCTTTGGTAACTTTAAGTCCATTCTTGGGTTCTGTGAGTCTGCTATAGCAGCACTATTTACAGTAGCTAAGAAACGGAAGCAACCTGTGTGTCCATCAGTAGATGAATGGATAAAGAAGATGTGGTACATATACACAATGGAATATTATTCAGCTATAAGAAGAAAACAAATCCTACCATTTGCAACAACATGGATGGAGCTAGAGGGTATTATGCTCAATGAAATAAGCCAGGCGGAGAAAGACAAGTACCAAATGCTTTCACTCATCTGTGGAGCATAAGAACAAAGCAAAAATTGAAGGAACAAAACAGCAACAGACTCACAGAACCCAAGAATGGACTAACAGTTACCAAAGGGAAAGGGACTGGGTAGGGAGGGTGGGAAGGGAGGGAGAAAGGGAATAAGGGGCCTTACTATTAGCACAGATGTGGTGAGGGGGCACAGGGAAGGCAGTATAGCACAGAGAAGACAAGTAGTGACTATAGCATCTTACTACACTGATGGACAGTGACTGTAATGGGGTATGTGGTGGGGACTTGATAATGGCGGGAATCTAGTAACCAAAGTGTTGCTCATGTCATTGTATATTAATGATACCAAAATGAAAATATAAAAGAGGCAACCTACAGTGTGAGAGAATATGAAAAAAAAATCCCCTGTGCTTCACTTAATTCATCCCTCTCCTCCCTCCAGGCCTCTGTCAACATGCTGATCTTTTTCTTTTCCAGAATGTCATACAATTTGAATCATACAGTATGTAGTCTTTTTAGATTGGCTTCTTTCCCTTAGCAATATGCAGTTGTTTCCCCCATGTCTTTTTGTTACTTGATAGCTCATTTTTTAAACTAGCTGAATAATATTCCATTGTCTGGATGTACCACAGTTTTGTTTATGCCTTCACTTATAAAGGACATCTTGGTTGTTTCCAGGTTTTGGCAGTTATGTACGAAGCTGATAGAAACATAAGTGGGCAGGTTTTTGTGTGAATGTTTCCAACTTGATTGGGTAAATACTGGGGAGTGTGATTCCTGGATCTGATGGTAAGACTATGTTTAGCTTTTTTTTTTAATAATTTATTTTGGATCATTAATCTACAATTACATGTGCAATATTATGATTATAAAACTACCCTCTTCATCAGGTTCCCCCCCCCAACCCATTACAGTCACTGTCCGTCAGCATAGTGAGATGCTATAGAATCACTACTTGTCTTCTCTGAGTTGTACAGCCCTCCCCATGCCCCCCCAACATTACATCTGTTAATCGTAATGCCCCTTTTTCCCTCTTATCCCTCCCTTCCCACCCCTCTTCCCCAGTCCCTTTCCCTTTGTTAACTATTAGTCCGTTCTTGGGTTCTGTGAGTCTGCTGCTGTTTTGTTCCTTCAGTTTTTTTCTTTGTTCTTATACTCCACATATGAGTGAAATCATTTGGTACTTCTCTTTTTCGGCTTGGCTTATTTCACTGAGCGTAAGACCCTCTAGCTCCATCCATGTTGTTGCAAATGGTAGGATTTGTATTCTTCTTATGGCTGAATAATATTCCATTGTGTATATGTACCACATCTTCTTTATCCATTCATCTACTGATGGACACTTAGGTTGCTTCCATTTCTTGGCTATTGTAAATAGTGCTGCAATAAACATAGGGGTGCATCTTTCTTTTTCAAACTGGGCTGCTGCATTCTTAGGGTAAATTCCTAGGAGTGGAATTCCTGGGTCAAATGGTATTTCTATTTTGAGTTTTTTGAGGAACCTCCATACTGCTTTCCACAATGGTTGAACTAATTTGCCTTCCCACCAGCAGTGTAGGAGGGTTCCCTTTTCTCCACATCCTCGCCAACATTTGTTGTTGTTTGTGTTTTGATGTTGGCCATCCTCACTGGTGTGAGGTGATATCTCATTGTGGTTTTAATCTGCATTTCTCTGATGATTAGCGATGTGGAGCATCTTTTCATGTGCCTGTTGGCCATCTGATTTCTTCTTTGGAGAAGTGTCTATTCATGTCCTCTGCCCATTTCTTAATTGGATTATTTGCTTTTTGTTTGTTGAGGTGCATGAGTTCTTTATATATTTTGGATGTCAACCCCTTATCGGATACGTCATTTATGAATATATTCTCCCATACTGCAGGATGTCTTTTTGTTCTACTGATGGTGTCCTTTGCTGTACAGAAGCTTTTCAGCTTGATATAGTCCCACTTGTTCATTTTTGCTTTTGTTTCCCTTGCCTAGGGAGATATGTTCATGAAGAAGTCACTCATGTTTATGTCCAAGAGATTTTTGCCTATGTTTCTTCCTAAGAGTTTTATGGTTTCATGACTTACATTCAGGTCTTTGATCCACCTTGAGTTTACCTTTGTGTATGGGGTTAGACAGTAGTCCAGTTTTTCTCTTACATGTAGCTGTCCAGTTTTTCCAACACCAGCTGCTGAAGAGGCTGTCATCTCCCCATTGTATATACAAGGCTCCTTTATCAAATATTAATTGACTGTATATGTTTGGGTTAATGTTTGGGTTTTCTATTCTGTTCCACTGGTCTGTGGGTCTGTTTTTGTGCCAATACCAAATTGTCTTGATTACTGTGGCATTGTAGTAGAGCTTGAAGTGAGGGAGCGTAATTCCCCCTGTTTTATTTCTCCTTCTCAGGATTGCTTTAGCTATTCGGGGTCTTTTGTGGTTCCATATGAATTTTAGAATTATTTGTTCCAGTTCATTGAAGAAAGCTGTTGGTAGTTTGATAGGGATTGTGTTGAATCTGTAGATTGCTTTAGGTAGTATAGCCATTTTGACAATATTCTTTCTAGCCAAGAGCATGGGATGCATTTCCATTTGTTAGTGTCCTCTTTAATTTCTCTTAGGAGTGTCTTGTAGTTTTCAGAGTACAGGTCTTTCACTTCGTTCGTTAGGCTTATTCCTAGGTATTTTATTCTTTTTGATGCAATTGTGAATGGAATTGTTTTTCTGATTTCTCTTTCTGTTAGTTCATCATTAGTGTATAGGAAAACAACAGATTTCTGTGTGTTAATTTTGTATCCTGCAACTTTACTGAATTCATATATTAGTTCTAGTAATTTTGGAGTCGAGTCTTTAAGGTTTTTTATGTACAGTATCATGTCATCTGCAAATAGTGACAATTTGACTTCTTCTTTACTAATCTGGATGCCTTGTATGTCTTTGTTTTGTCTGATTGCCGTGGCTAGAACCTCCAGTACTATGTTGAATAACTGGAGAGAGTGGGCATCCCTGTCTTGTTCCTGATCTTAGATGAAAAGCTTTCAGCTTCACACCGTTAAGTATGATGTTAGCTGTGGGTTTGTCATATATGGCCTTTATGATGTTGAGGTACTTGCCGTCTATACCCATTTTGTTAAGAGTTTTAATCAGGAATGGATGCTGAATTTTGTCAAATGCTTTTTCAGCATCTATGGAGATGATCATGTGGTTTTTGTTCTTCTTTTTGTTGATGTGGTGGATGATGTTGATGGATTTTCGAATGTTGTACCATCCTTGCATCCCTGGGATGAATCCCACTTGATCATGGTATATGATCCTCTTGATGTATTTTTGGATTCGGTTTGCTAATATTTTGTTGAGTATTTTTGCATCTACCTTCATCAGGGATATTGGTCTGTAATTTTCTTTTTTGGTGAGGTCTTTGTCAGGTTTTGGTATTAGAGTGATGCTGGCTTCCTAGAATGAGTTTGGAAGTATTCCCTCCTCTTCTATTTTTTGGAAAACTTTAAGGACAATGGGTGTTGTTATTTCTTCTCTATATATCTGGTAGAATTCAGAGGTGAATCCATCTGGTCCGGGAGTTTTGTTCTTGGGTAGTTTTTTGATTACTGATTCAATTTCATTGCTGGTGATTGGTCTGTTTAGTTTTTCTGTTTCTTGCTTGGTCAGTCTTGGAAGGTTGTATTTTTCTAAGAAGTCATCCATTTCTTCTATGTTTTACAGCTTGTTAGCATATAGATTCTCATAATATTCTCTTATGATTCTTTGTATTTCTGTGGGATCCATTGTTATATTTCCTTTCTCATTTCTGATTGTGTTTATGTGTGTAGATTCTCTTTTTCTCTTAATGAGTCTGGCTAGGGGTTTATCTATTTTATTTATTTTTTCAAAGAACGAGCTCTTGGTTTTATTGATTTTTTTCTATTGTTTTATTCTTCTCAATTTTATTTATTTCCTCTCTGATCTTTATTATGTCCCTCCTTCTGGTGACTTTGGGCCTCATTTGTTTTTCTTTTTCCAATTTCAATAATTGTGTCTTTAGACTATTCATTTGGGAATGTTCTTCCTTCTTTAAATAGGCCTGGATTGCAATATACTTTCCCCTTAGAACTGCCTTTGCTGCATCCCACAGAAGTTGTGGCTTTGTGTTGTTGTCATTAGTCTCCATATATTCTTTCATTTCTGTTTTGATTTGGTTGTTAATCCATTGATTAGTTAGGAGAATGTTGTTAAGTCTCCATGTATTTGTGAGCCTTTTTGATTTCTTTCTAAAATTTATTTCTAGTTTTATACCTTTGTGATCTGAGAAGTTGGTTGGTAGGATTTCAGTATTTTTGAATTTACTGAGGTTCTTTTTGTGGCCTAGTATGTGGTCTATTCTGGAAAATGTTCCATGTGCACTTGAGAAGTGCTGCTTTTGGGTGTAGAGTTCTGTAGATAATCTGTTAGGTCCATCTGTTTTAGTGTGTTGGTCAGTACCTCTGTGTCTTTACTTATTCTCTGTCTGGTTGGTCGTCCTTTGGAGTAAGTAGTGTGTTGAAGTCTCCTAAAATGAATGCATTGCTGTCTATTTCCTCCTTTAATTCTGTTAGTGTTTGTTTCACATATGCTGACGCTCCTGTGTTGGGTGCATATATATTTATAATGGTTATATCTTCTTGTTGGACTGACCCCTTTATCATTATGTAATGTCCTTTTTTATCTCTTGCTACTTTCTTTGTTTTGAAGTCTATTTTTTCTGATACAAGTACTGCAACACCTGCTTTTTTCTCCTTGTTGTTTGCATGAAATATCTTTTTCCATCCCTTCACTTTTAGTCTGTGTATGTCTTTGGGTTTAAAGTGAGTCAGTTGAAGGCAGCATATAGATGGGTCTTGTTTTTTTATCCATTCACTGACTTTATGTCTTTTCACTGGTGCATTCAGTCCATTTACATTTAGGGTGATTATGGATAGGTATGTACTTATTGGCATTGCAGGCTTCAGATTCGTGGTTACCAGAGGTTCAAGGTTAACTTCCCTACTATCTAAAAGTCTAACAACTAACTTAATATGCTATTACAAACACAATGTATAGGTTCTTTTTTTGTTTGTTTGTTTGTTTCCTCCTTTTTCTTTCTATTCCATTCTTTATATATTAGGTATCATATTCTGTACTGTTTGTCTATCACTTGATTGACTTTGGGAATAGTTAATTTAATTTTGCATTTTCTTAGTAATAAGCTGTTTATTTTCTTTACTGTGGTTTTATTACCTCTGGTAACAGCTATTAATCTGTAGGAATACTTCCATCTATAGCAGTCCCTCCAAAATATACTGTAGAGATTGTTTGTGGGAGGCAAATTCTCTCAGCTTTTGCTTATCTGGGAATTGTTTAATCCCTCCTTCAAATTTAAATGATAGTCTTGCTGGATAAAGTAATCTTGGTTCAAGGCCCTTCTGCTTCATTGCATTAAATACATCATGCCACTCCCTTCTGGCCTGTAATGTTTCTGCTGAGAAGTCTCATGATAGCCTGATGGGTTTTCCTTTGTATGTGATCCTATTTCTCTCTCTGGCTGCTTTTAATAGTCTGTCCTTATCCTTGATCTTTGCCATTTTAATTACTATATGTCTTGCTGTTGTCTTCCTTGGGTCCCTTGTGTTGGGAGATCTGCACACCTCCATGGCCTGAGAGACTATCTCCTTCCCCACATTGGGGAGGTTTTCAGCAATCACCTCCTCAGAGACGCTTTCTATCCCTTTTTCTCTCTGTCCTTCCTCTGGTACCCCTATAATGCGAATATTGTTCCGTTAGGATTGGTCACACAGTTCTCTCAATATTCTTTCATTCTTAGAGATCTTTTTTTCTCTCTGTGCCTCAGCTTCTTTGTATTCCTCTTCTCTAGTTTCTATTTCATTTCTCGTCTCCTCCACCGTATCCAATCTGCTTTTAATACCGTCCATTGTGTTCTTCAATGATTGGATCACTGACCCAAATTCATTCCTGAGTTCTTGAATATCTTTCCGTGCCTCCATGAGCATGTTAATGATTTTTATTTCGAACTCCCTTTCAGGGCGAGTCACAAGGTCCATATCATTTAAATCTTTCTCAGGAGTTGTGTTAATAATTTTACTCTGGACCAGGTTCCTTTGGCGTTTCATATTTGTGTATGGCGCCCTCTAGTGCCCAGAAGCTCTACTCTCTTGAGCTGCTCAGCCCCTGAAGCAATGCGGGGATTGTAGGGGAGTGGTATTGGTGCCTCAGGGGAGGAAAGCGCTGTTTGCTGGTTCCTGGCTGCTATGCCTGTCTCCACTGCCTGAACCAGTGGGCTGAGCACACAGGTATAAGCCTCTGTGCTTTGCGTTTTTCATTGCTGTAGATAGATCTTCCCTCTGGCTGGCCTAACACCAGGGAAGGATTTCCCGGTTTGCAAGCCCGGTGGGGCTGGCCAGAAGAAAGGCGCACTAGTCTGCCTGTCACAGAAGGGTTCTTGGAGCTGTGTAGGCAGCCAGGGAGCTGGAGCACCTGAAGATCGTGAAAGCTCCCAACCTGCTGGGCAGAGTGCACCCGGACAATTTTGTCTGCCTGTCCTTTCTTCTGAGCAGTAAGCTCTGTGCAGTCCTTGCCCCTTTAGCAGCCCTCTTGCTAAGGGCTTCTGTGTTAGGAAGTCTGTCAGACTGCCTGCCTTTCTTTTGTCCCCAAGCAGCTGGGTATGGATCCCTGCTTTCACTAGCAGCGGGATTCTTAATCTCTCCAGGAATTCTGCCTGTCTTAGCTTTCCAACCCCCTAATTACAAGAGTATCATGCAAGCACCATGAAATGTAGGTTTGTGCTCCCAGAGCAGATCTCCAGATTTAGGTATTCAGCAGTCCCACATCTCCACTCCCTCCCTGCTCCATTCCTGTTCCTCCCACCGGTGAGCTGGGGTGGGGGAAGGGCTTGGATCCTGCAGGACCACAGCTTCAGTATGTTACACTTTTCTGTGAGGGCTGCTCTTGTCTCCAGGTGTATGCAGTTTGTTGTAGTCCTCTTTCCCGTTGCTCTTTCGAGAGTAGTTGAAGTAGCTTTATTTTCATATTATATGAGGTTTTAGGAGGAAGCCCCTGTCTCACCTCTCATGCCGCCATCTTTATGTTTAGCTTTTTAAGAAACTTTCAAACTGTCTTCCGTGGTAGCTGTACCATTTTGTGTTCCCATGATGGGAACAATCTCGCTACACATCTTCACCAGCATTTGGTATTACCAGGTTTTTTTTATTTTAACCATTCCAATAGCTGTTTGGTAGTATCTTGTTTTGATTTCCAGTTCTCTAATGATTAATGATGTTGAGAAACTTTTCATATGCTTATTTGCCGTCTGTATATCTTTGGTGAAGTGTCCAGATCGTCTGTGCAGTTTTAATTGGGTTGTTTGCTTGTTGAATTTAAGAGTCCTTTGTATATTTTGGATCTAAAACCTTTATCAAATGTGCGTTTTCCAAATATTTTCCCCCAATCTGTGGCTTGTAGTTTCATGCTCTTAACAATGTCTTTGACAGATCAGAAGTTTTTAATTTTAGTATGGTTCAACTTAGTAATTTTTCCTTTCATGGAATGTGTTTTTACTGTATCTATAATCAAATTGCTATACCCTATATCACCTAGATTTTTCCCTTGTTATCTTTTAACAGTTGTATTTTTACAGTCCACTTTTTAACATAATATTGGCTCAAATATATTCCTAGATTATTTTCTTCATCTCTATAATTTTAAATAATTTTTTCGTACTTAATCAAATTGTGCTATAATTTTCTTGACCACTCATCACTCTTTTGTTCACTTCTTATAAGAACAGAAATTTGGAAAGAACTTAAATAATAGTGAATATGTTTGGTCTGACTTTTTCTGTGTTCAAGGTTATTCAGTTTTTCTTCCAACAAATACTTGAGTGTGCTCTATGTGCCACTGTAAAATTCTTGCCTTCTAGAAAAAGCTCAAGCATTTTAGAAACCTTTGGCCATTTACTTCTCTTATTCTACTAATAAGTTAGGTGTTCTAAAATGTAAGATGCAAAATGTTTTTGAAACAGAATTCCAAAAAGTACTTGACATTTAGTGGTCTGAAATAGTAATTTTTTTTTTATTGAAGTATTATTGATATAGAATCTTATATTGGTTTCAAGTGTACAACACAATGGTTCAGTAGTCACCTGTATTACTAAATCCTCACCCCCCACTAGCGCAGTTACTATCTGTCAACGTAGGTAGATGGCACAGAATCATTGACTATATTCTCCATGCTATATACCACTATCCCCATGACCAACTTATATTATGATTGAGAATTTTTATCAAAATTCTCTGCCCCTTTATTCTCATCACCCTCCCTACCCACCCACCCCAATTCCTCCCTCATGGTAACCACCAGTCACTTCTCAGTGTCTGTAAACTTACTGCTATTTTGTTCATTTTGTTTTGTTTTTATCAGAATAGTTATTTTGTGCAGACACATTCAAGCTTCATTTCTTTTGGCTATGTTCATGCTTAGGTATATTGGAATATCTTAGCTCAAGAGTTTAAGGGCAAAGTACAGCATGATTGCGAAGACAATTAGTCAATAAAAATATTCTGACTTGATTGTTTGCCTAAGAAATACTGCAAGGAGGCAGAGTTAGATGAAAAGGAGTCAGTGTAAGCCAGTCAGATGATTTAACTGCAGAGTTAGAAAGGACAATTTTCCCATTTCAGTAGAGTAGTTCTTGTTTTTATAATCTAGTGGCTGGTGTAGCTGTATCCAACTACTGGACAACGAACCAGTGAAAAGTCAAAGGAAGTGTCTCTCTCCTAATGTGTCAGGCATCTGTTTTTCTCTGACTTGTGAAGTCTTCACCCGATTTTCATGAAAATAGATTGTGGAGAAGGTAAGGGGATTGTTTAAAAAGGTTTGTGTAATTGGGTGAATGTAGTAACCACATTGTTTTTTCATGTGAAACCTTCATAAGAGTGTATATCAATAATACCTTAATTAAGAAAACCTTTGTGTAATTGAAAAGATATAACAACTATGTTAAATTTAAAAAATTACCCATAGTTTCAGTCATCCTAACTCAACTATTTTCATACTTTACATATTGTATCTTTTTTAATGGACAAAAATATTTTACGTACTCATAATCATAATGGATAATATTTTAATATTTAAATACATCTTGCCCCCCCAAAAGTCAGTTTTTAATCTGTTTTTTGCACTTGAGGACTTTTCTATTTTTGCATATAGTCTTCATAAATATTTTTTAAGAATTGTATGGTCCATTTGCTTAAGGTACTTGGATGTCCTTAAAGGATTCCCTAATGTTAGAAATTTGGCTGAACAAATTCTTTTTCAGATACTGTCAGAAGAAAATGCTTTACAGCCTTGAATGCTTAAAAATCTAACAAGAGAAATCTAGGACTCCTAAAAAAATCTGAGATATTTGTAGTGCAGTAAAATGGAGTGAATTTGACTTTTCTCTCTCAGATTGAGCTTTAATACACTTGAGAGAGATGCTGTTGATTCTGGCTCAACTTTATAATAATCATTGGTGGGTGAGGTTCTTGGTATACTAGGCTTGAAATAATTGTGTGTCCTGTTGTTTATAGGAGATAGGACAAAAACTAAAGCAGTACTGGGGGTAAACTAGCTCTGACTTAAATGTTCTCTTCATTATTTCCATGAAATAGGCTTGTGAGACTTGTAAGTATTGACAGTTTAGCTTATTTTCCATGAAGAAAAGGCAGGTAAAGAAAAAAGGATGTGTTTTACCCATTAAGTAGTTTCATGCTGCAGATATGTGTACAGATTCATATGCCTGGATCTTCATTACAACATTGTCAACAGCAAAAAATTCAGAGTAATTAATAGTAAAAGTGGGTTATGTTTCAGTCTGTTGAAAGACTACTATTTCATATTTATAAATGAGGATATTACGTAATTTTCATTTCTAAATAAACTTTATTGAGGCTTAATTTATATATAGTTAAATGCACACATTTTAAGTATAGAGTTTGAGTTCTGACAAAAGTATAGACCCATTTAACCACCATCCCAGTTAAGCTGTAGAACACTCTGTCACTTCAGAACACTTCCTTGTTTTTCTTTGCTTTCAGTACCTATCCTCTTCCCCTTGGCCCCTTCTCCCACATCCCCCAGCAAGACAACCACTGATGTGATTTCTACCACTACAGAATAGTTTTGCCTATTCTGGAACTTCAAATAAATGGAATGAAATCGATCAGACTCCTTTCTGTCTCATTTCTTTTGTTCTATATTTTTGAGATTCATTCAAGTTGTTAGGACTTTCAGTAGTTTAGTCCTTTTTATTGCTGAATAATACTCTGTTGCATGAATATGCCACAATTTGTCTATCTGTTCACCTTTTGATAGACATTTGGCTATTTTCAGTCTTGGACTATTATGAATAAACCTGCACTGAGCATTCAGCTACAGTTTGTGTGGACGTGTTTTCATTTCCCTTAGGTAAATACCTAGGAGTAGAATTTTTAGGTCATAACATTAAGAGAAACTGCTAGATTGTTTTTGCTTTATGTTCTTATCAGCAGTGTATTGAGAATTCCATTTCTTCCACATCCTTGGAAAAACTTGGTTTTGTCACTCTTTTATTTTAACTGTTCTTGTGGGCATGTAGCCATTTGTGTTTTAATCTACAAAATTGAAAAGTATATCTTACTGCTTGCAGTTACAGGAATTTATTGTGTATTTTTTACAGGCTATCTCTGGGGGGGTCTAATCTTCCTTTAATTATTTTATTGCATGTCACGTATTCTGCTTACCACATAGGATGGTTCCTTCCTGTGGTTACATGTAGTAGTGATGGGCTCTATTATATTTCCATCCATATACACCTTTCATTATACAGATCTTCCTGGATTTACAGTGGGTTTAAACCCACCGTAAATTGAAAATGCTTTTAAATCACCTAATCTACCGAACATCGTAACTTAGCCTAGTCTACCTTAATTTGCTCAGAAAACTTAGATTAGCCTATACAGTTGGGCAAAATGATCTAACACAAAGCCTATTTTATAGTAAAATGTTAAATATCTCATGCAATTTATTGAATACTGTACCAAAAGTAAGCAGAATGGTTGTATGGGTACAAATGGTTGAAAGTGTATTGGTTGTTTACCTTCATGATTTTGTGGTTAACTGGGAGCTGTCTTGCTGCCAAACCCAGAATCACAAGAGAGTGTCATACTGCATATCTCAACTCCTTTAGCTATAGATATTATTAGCCCCATTTTATGGATTATGAAATTGAGGCTTAGTGAGATTGAATAACGTCTCATGTTAAATGGCACAATTGGTATTCAAACCCATCTGTCTGACTTAAAACCAATGCTTCAAGCCAAATTTATACTGCTGAAAGTTTCCTTTACTGCAGAATATATAGTACGAATTCACTTATTTCTTCAGAATTGCCCAAATTGGGCTACACCTAATTTGAGCCTGGTGTAGTAGCATTCTTGTGGAAAAGAGGATGTCATGTAAACATTTTTATGACTGTGAAGGTGTTGGGGAGAGTTTGGTTCGGTGACGCAGGGAAGTCAGAGGACAAATTGAGGAAGGAATTCATTAAAGGGAGAGTGTAAGGGAATGACAGAATAGAATAATAAAGGACGTTCATTGAACAGCTACTCAGCGTGGGGCAAGACCCCTGCTAACTCCTTAAGCCAGGGCACCTGGCGTCCAGCATCTGCTTGGATCTGCACAGCGTGGGAACTGTGTCCCTACCACCCCAGGCTTTGGGGGAGCCACAGAGCACTGGCTGGAGTGAGATTATGTTCTGCGAACTCCCTATAGGTAAAGAAGGGAGACTTTCAGGCAGGTTACTAAAGAGCATTATTACTGTAGCTGCAGTTCCCAGTCACCCAGGCGATGGTAATTTGCAAGCCCAGGTCTGAGCTCTCAGCAGCCCCTCCTTACTTGTCTCAGATGGGATAGAGTGAAGGTTAAAGCCAAAATTCAGAGGATTAGAATGATAAAGCAAAGTAATAAAACACTTACTACTGGAAAGCCGCAGAGGCAATGCGTTTAAGTGAGAAGTTTATTTAAGGCAAAAGGAGCACACTTGGAGAAAGGGGAGCGTGGGCTGCCCAGAGAAGAGGTGCCCCTGAAAGGCTGGGAAAAGATTGAAAGGATACGCACCTAGAAAGTGCGGGCGACCCCAGAGAGAGGTACACCCCCTGAAAGGTTGAAAGAGAGAGTTTAAAGTTAAAAGGTTATGTACTTGGAAAGTGCGGGTGACCTCAGAGAGCGGAGCACCCCCTGAAAGGCTGGGGGTTCCCCCTTTTAAGGATTCTTTAGGAATGTGACTAAGGGCTTGGGGGTGCAGACTTGTTAAGTGGTCCCCGAATACTTAGAATTAACTTAACACAAGGAACTTCCTGCTCTGATTTCTCCCTGGGATACCTGCGTCTTGGTCTGGGAGCAGATCAAACAGCTTGCCTGCCCAGCCCCCAAGGTGGGCTGAGTTATTGTCTGTTTGCTAAAAAGTTAAGAATCTTACATTTTTAACTTCCTAGGTATTTAAAATACAATCTTTAAGTTGAAATCCTTCCTGTCTTTCACTATGTTGTTTACGGCTGGGCCTGCATGCTAAATTAGTTGCCTAGGTTACAAACTACTTAAATAGGGCCGGAAGGAGAAAAAAAACAGCACATAGGTAAAGGTAAAGAAAGTGAGCTGGGCCTGCATGATTAACACAATAAAGCCATGGGCTCTGCTGAGGTACCTTCCTTTATCTGGGAATATTCAAACATTCCTGGCCAAATTACTCTTGGCTCTTTGAGCTTTAATTGATTGATTTTGGGTCTTTTTCTCTTTTCCACCCCGCTCATATCTATTTTCCTGCCTAACAAAGCCCGTTTAATTCTTGAGGAAGGAGGGCCCCTTTTTAAAATCAGACTTCCTGGGGTTTTTATTGATCTCATTCATTTTCTGAAGAATAAAGGAATTTCTAGCTTTGTATTTAAAAAGTGTATGCTTTTGTATATACTTTATGGAAAGTATAGCTTTCCTTCTATAATTGAACCAAATAAATATTAGCAAGTATGTTTAGGATGTGACACTGGTAGTTCTTTCTTGTCTTTTTTTCTTTTTTGAGACTTTTGGCTGATAGCCAATTTGAAGCTTGGTTTTACTAGTAAAGAAGTCAAACCTAATAAGGAAGCATCCTTGCTCCTGAAAGACTAGCGGAGTGGATCCTTACTCGAGACCTGGGATAGGTGGCGACCCGAATACTCGCAGGAGATCGGTCTTGATGCAAACAGCAAGAGGTTTATTGATTCATACCAGCGCGCTGGGGTCGAGACTCATAAACCCATGCAGGGGCAGAGGAGTTCGACCCGAGCAGAAATCACAGGAGGCTTTTAAAGGAAAAGAAACCACAACCAGGGGGTCTGCTGATGATTTGATACCACAACCAGGGGGTCTGCTGATGATTCGATAGTAAAAGTATTTCAATTAGGGCCCCACAGGGCTTCAGCTTTTATCTTTATGGCCCATCAGTTTGGGAAAAGTACCTGTTTTGCAAGCTATTGTGTTCAGGCCGGTTTTTTTTTTCTTTTATGATTCAGGCCAAGGGTCAGGGCCTGCTTAAAATTTTCCTATTCTTTCAGGTAGTTTCAGGGAAACTGAAACTCAGGCCTTCTGATTTCAGAGGCTTCCTGAGTAATCATAGAACTAGAGTCCTGTATTAGTATAGAATTCTTTCTCAGAATTAGGTATGGACTGGTAATGTTGTCTTATCATTAAAATTTGTACAGCACTAATCCGTTCTCTAATAAAAGTTACTAATTTGTTCAGGATGCAAGGGCCAATAGTGAGTAACAAAAGAAAAATCAGGATGGGCCCCAAAAGGGAAGATATTAGAGTAGTAAACCAAGGAGATTGAAAGCTCCTTGTATTAAATTCAGTAATCTCTGCCCTGCGCTGGGTGGGGGGGCAGCTGGTACTTCGGAGGGACTTCTGACCTGGCCAGGGGGAATAAAGGTCTTTGTTTCGTCCTGAGGTGGTGCAGTGGCGGGCTCAATTAGCGCTGGTAGCCGAGGAGGCGGTGGTTTCTGCTCAGGCAACACTCTATTGGGGCCAATTGGCTGAGCTGGAGGAGTTTCTACTTTCAGTCTAATAGTTAAAGTGGAGGGATAACCGCTGCTCCAAGAATCCCAGAATATTACCCCCCAATTCATACCTGTTACCCAGTTATTAATATCTTCTTTTTTTTTTTTCAGTAAATCTTATTTTTAGGAAGTCTAAATCCGTAGAGGAGCAGCTTCCCGTGTATGGCTTTTCAGCCCAGTACCTTGTTCCAGACATGGAAGTCCCCATTGGGCTTCCGCCTCCACTACCTACGGGGGTTAAAACATATTGCCTCCCTAGTGGTTTTGGATTGAAAAAAGAGAATTCTACTTTATCTTTAGAGGAGTCAGTGGTCCATTTCTAGTCTCCATCATTGGATGTGACACAGCTCCATTTTTTACAGTAGGAGTCTATGATTCCCCCACAATGTCCTCCCTTATCAGTGCCTGGACAGCTATAAAAGCCATAACTGCGAGCCAAATTCAGGGGCGTAGTTCTAACTCTTAGATTTATCTGGCGGAGGCAAAAGTGGAAATCTGGCCACCACGTTCCTAGGGGGGGTGACGTGCTGTGTGCTGTTTAGAATAGTGCCTGTATCAGGGTCAATAAGGAGCCAGGTAAGTAGCTGGGGGGCATGGGGATTAGGGGGAGCCCGAGGG
Source organism: Smutsia gigantea (assembly GCA_032199065.1). NCBI lineage: Eukaryota > Metazoa > Chordata > Mammalia > Pholidota > Manidae > Smutsia > Smutsia gigantea. The sequence goes on along the minus strand of JAVSCE010006009.1, from coordinate 8,536 downwards.
AGGTGGTGGTGGGAGTGTCCAGGGATCAGGGTTACTGCGCAGGCGAAGCTTAAGAGGATTTTCAGTCTTTTCCACTTGCCAGGACTCATCTTCCTCTGCCTTTGGTGCAGCTTTTAGGTGGGAGGCGTGGATCCAGGCGGCTATTCCTTCGACCTTCACTGCAGTGGGAGTTTTCAGCAGGACTAGGTAGGGTCCTTTCTACCGAGGCTCGAGATTCCCAACCCGGTGTCTGCGTACGTAGACAGCGTCTCCTACTTGGAACTGGTGAGGGACGGTGGTGGTCTCAGTGGAGTAGGCCTCCTTCAGTTGTTCCCTTGCCTGCTGGCGAACTACTTCTAGGACTTTTAGGCGGACGAATAAGGGTTGAGAAAGAACAGCATCAGGGTTATGTACTTTTCCTGTTCCCACAAGGGGGGGTGGTCCTCCACATAAAAGCTCACAGGGGGTTAGTCCAAGACGCCCTGGGGTGTTTCTTACCCGGAACAGGGCAAAGGGAAGGAGAGCTGTCCAGTCATTCCTGCCGGTCTCTAAGGCTAATTTAGCCAAGGTCTCTTTTAGAGTTCTGTTCATCCTCTCTACCTGTCCTGAGCTTTGGGGTCCATATGCACAATGTAATTTCCAACTAAACCCCATTTGTTTGGCCAATCCCTGACTTACCTGAGCAATGAAGGCGGGCCCGTTGTCAGATCCAATTACCTTAGGAATCCCAAACCTGGGAAAAATTTCTTCTAGAATCTTCTTGGCTACTATGTTGGCAGTTTCTGTCTTAGTTGGGTATGCTTCTACCCATCCTGTGAAGGTATCTATAAAAACTAGAAGATATTTATTCCCATATCTGGCAGGTTTTATTTCAGTAAAGTCTACTTCCCAGTAAGCTCCAGGTCGATCACCCCGCAATCTTCGTCCAGGAGGGTATCGGTTGGAGCCTGCATTTGTCATGGCACAAGGGATACAGTGTTTAACTACAGCATTGATAACCTCAGGAAGTCCAATTACATAGTAAGGGGATGATTTTACTGTCTTCTTCAGGTGTTTGGTCCCCAGATGATGGGTGAGCCGGTGGAGCTGTTTCACATATTCTCTAGCCTCTCTCTGGGGGAATATGATTTTCCCATCTCCCGTCTCTCTTAATCCCTGAGGCGTTTCTATAGTGTACCCTAGGCGATTCATGACCCGGTAATCTTCTCTAGTGTACTGGAATTTCTCAGGGCTAGGTCCTGTCTCATAGTCACACATTGCTGGCAATATTGGGGTTCCGTGAGCAGCTCTCTTTGCTGTCTGATCAGCCAACTGGTTTCCTTTCGTTATTTTATCAGTGGCTTTTTGATGCCCAGGGCAATGTATGATGGCCACCTTTTTAGGCAAATGCACTGCCTCTAGCAGACTCAGAATTTCTTCTTTATTTTTAATCTCTCTACCTGCCGATGTCAGTAATCCTCTCTGCCGATAGATGGCACCATGTACATGTGCTGTGGCAAAAGCATATCTACTATCCGTGTAGATATTGATGGCTTTCCCCTCAGCTAGCCTCAAAGCCTCTATCAAGGCTATGAGTTCTGCCTTCTGTGCTGAGGTCCCTTCAGGTAGACTGCTTGCCCACACTGCTTGCTCTCCATCCACTACCGTGGCCCCAGCCATCCTCTTACCTTCAACTACGAAGCTGCTACCATCCGTGAACCAAGTGGTACCGTCAGACCAGGGGGTGTCTGTAAGGTCACTTCTGACTCCAGTTTCCTCAGCCAGTAGGTCTGCACAAGTGTGAACAACTGGCTCCTCAGTGTCCTCAGGCAGTAAGGTAGCGGGGTTAAGGAGGGCAGGCTGGCCAAAGATGATTCTCTCCGTCAGCAATAAGCTTTGGTAGTGGGTCATATGAGCATTCGTCATCCACCGATCAGGAGGCTGGCGGATAACACTCTCTAGGGCATGGGCAGCAATTACAGTCACCTGTTGTCCCATAGTTAGTTTGTCAGCGTCCTTGACCAGGATCGCGACTGCTGCAATGGCCTTTAAGCAGGATGGCCATCCGCTGGCCACTGGGTCCAGTTTCTTTGACAGGTATGCCACCGGCCTCTTCCAGGGTCCCAAGGCCTGGGTAAGAACTCCCCTGGCTACTCCCCCTCTCTCATCTACATAGAGGGTAAAGGGCTTGGTCAGATTTGGCAAGCTCAAGGCCGGTGCTGAGAGGAGGGCTTTCTTAATTTCATCGAAGGCCTGTTGATGTTCTTTTTCCCATTGGAACTTTACGCCTTCCTTGGTTAGAGGGTAGAGGGGGGCTGCCAAGGTAGCAAAGCCTGGAATCCAAAGTCAGCAAAAGCCAGCAGTGCCCAAGAACTCACGTACCTGTCTAGATGTCTTAGGTACTGGAATCTGTGTGACAGTCTTCTTCCTGGCCTCGGTCAGCCATCTTTTCCCCTCTTTTAAAGAGTAGCCCAAGTAGACTACCTCCTGTTTACATAGCTGAGCCTTTTTGGCAGAGGCTCGGTACCCTAGCCGGCCCAGCTCAGAGAGGAGGCTTCTGGTCCCTTCAAGGCAATCTTGATAAGTCTCTCCTGCTAAAAGCAAATCATCAACATACTGGAGGAGAGTTACCTTGGAATTTTTGGCCTGGAAGGGGGCCAAGTCCCGATGTAGCGCTTCATCGAAGAGGGTGGGGAATTCTTGAATCCTTGAGGTAATCGGGTCCAGGTCAGTTGTCCCGTTTGCCCAGTGTCAGGATCCCTCCACTCAAATGCAAAGATGGGCTGACTTGATGGGTGTAATCTCATGCAGAAGAAGGCATCCTTTAAGTCCAGCACAGTATACCAGCCCCTTTCTGGGGGGAGAGAGCTGAGGAGGTTATATGGATTGGGCACCGTGGGGTGAATGTCTTGGACTCTCTTGTTCACCTCCCGCACGTCCTGGACTGGCCGGTAGTCCCCTGTACCGGGCTTCTTGACAGGTAGCAATGGGGTGTTCCATGGGGAGCGGCATGGCACCAGGATTCCTGACTGTAAGAGCCTCTGAATATGGGGGCGAATGCCTAGTCTGGCCTCCTGGCTCATGGGGTCCTGGCGCACTGCTGCTGGGGTGGCACAAGCCTTCATCTCTATCACCAGAGGCGGAATCTGTTCTGCTAAGCCCATTCCCCCTGTTTCCGCCCAAACTTGGGGAAATTGTCTCAACCAGTCTTGCATATCTTCAGGGACTGACTTCTCAGTGAATATCCAATATTCTTCTTCTAATCTCAAACTTAAAACAACTGTGGGATCTTCCTGCAAGGTGCCCTCAGGCCCCGATGGGGAAAAGAAAATTTGAGCTCCCATTTTGGTGAGGAGGTCTCTCCCCAACAGGTTGGAGGGGCAATCAGGTATAACTAGAAATGAATGGGTTACCCGTCCCACACCTAAATCTACATTTCTTCGGGTAGTCCATGAGTACAGTTTTTCTCTTGTGGCGCCCAGGACCAGGGACTTTTTGTCTTGTAATTTTCCCAAAGGTCTCAGTAGCACAGAGTGTTCTGCCCCTGTGTCGACCAGGAAATCCACTGGTCGCCCCTCCACCTGTAAGGTTACCCTAGGCTCGGGGAGGGGGTCCGAGCCCCGTCCCCTCTAGTCATCTTCATCTAGGGTTAAAACTTTGGGGTTCCTGCCTCTTCTCCTCGGGCACTCTCGGGCCCAGTGCCCTTTCTCCTTGCAGTAGGCACATTGATCTTTGTCGAGGGGTGTCCTGCCAGTATCTCTCGACATCTTCTGGCCCTTGTTACTCAGGTTCCCTGTCTGTCTAAGCTTCTGAAATCCTTTTTCTTTTTCACTTACTACTGTGGCCAAAATTCTAGTTAAATTTCTCTCCTGCCTTCTGTCTCTTCTGTCTTCCCTTTCCTCTCTCTCTTTCTTCTCCCTTTGTTCTTTCTCTTCCTCTGTCTCCCTTTTGTGATACACTTTCTCAGCCTCTTTCACTAGGTCCTGTAAAGTAAAATCCTGCAGTCCTTCAAGGCGCTGCAGCTTCTTTCTAATATCAGATGCTGACTGCCCTATAAATGTCATGGCTACTGCTGCCCGCTGCCCCTCAGAGGTGGGATCAAAAGGAGTGTAGAGCCTAAAAGCCTCCATAAGGCGCTCAAGGAAAACTGAGGGGGGTTCAGTGGGCCCCTGAAGTATCTCTCTTACCTTAGCCAAATTAGTGGGCTGTCGTGCGGCTCCCTTGAGACCTGCCACCAGAGCCCGGCGGTAGACTGTCAACCTCTCCCTACCTTCCGGAGTATTGAAGTCCCAGTTGGGTCGAGTCAGCGGGAACCCTGCATCTATCACGTGGGGAAGTTGGGAGGGCTGTCCATTGTCCCCTGGCACGTTCTTTCGTGCCTCCAGAAGAATTCTCTCCCTCTCTTCTGTAGTGAAGAGGGTCTGTAGTAACTGCTGGCAGTCGTCCCAGGTGGGCTGGTGAGAAAACATAAGGGACTCTACCAGTCCCATTAGCCCAGCCGGGTTTTCTGAAAAAGAGGCATGATTAGCTTTCCAATTATACACATCTGCTGAGGAGAAGGGCCAATACTGCATTGGCTGAATTCCGGGTGGAGGCACCGGGGGGCGATAGACTCGAAGCAGCAAAGCCACAGTTGAGTCAGGCCCTTCCGGAGAGGTCCCTCTCCTACTCCTGGTCCCTGCCGCAGGTCCTCCTCCTACGGCCCCTCCAGCGGGTGGGGCCGAGGGTTCCTGCTCGGCCACGAGGCCCTGGAGTTAGGGAGGCGGCGGGTGGTCAGGCCACTCGGGAGGGCCCTCTATCTCGGGATAGATCTTAGGACAGGGCGGCCCTTGGGTCGAAACCTCGGGCTTCTTTTGACTATCTCTCTCTCTGACAGTTTCACTTTTTCGTGAAGATCCCTGTAGAGCCAGAACTCGGGGGTCTGACTTTTGCGGCTTCCGTACCCAGGGTTTCACCCAGGGTGGAGGATTCTCTACCAGGTCCTGCCAGACTGTGATGTAAGGCTGCTGGTCGGGGTGCGACCCTGGTCCAGTCTGAAAAACAATACTTTTAACGGAAAAAATAGCTTCTAGATCGAAAGTGCCTTCAGGGAGCCATCCAACATTAAAAGTTGGCCATTCAGAGGTGCAGAGTGTCTGTCACGGCCCTTTTTAAATTTCTACATATAGATTATGTGCCCTACGCTTAACGTCCGTCCAGTGGTCTAATGTCAGAGACAGGGGGGTTGTCACAGTCTGTCCCATTTCAATCGTCTCCAGATACACAATAACAGCAAGACACAAAACGGAGAAAGACGCCAACAGACACTTCCCCCCTCGAGTCTTTCAAAGACACGAAAGGGTCTCAGATGGAGGAGGTGGCCCAGGAGCCCGTAGGAACTGGGCCCGTTCCCCCTCCAACAGATGGGAGACCAGCTTCCCTGAGCCCAGGGCGTCCCCCAGGGTCGCAGCTTGTGGCTGACGTTACCACAGCTTTCGTTCCCTTCCGGGAGCGACAAGCGGCTGCAAAACCGAAAGCGCTTTTCACAGACCCAGATACCTGACAGATCAAACAGGCGCCGGCGCACACAGACACTTAAGGATCCTTCGCTTACCTCCAAGTGGGTCTCTGGAGAATAGGGTGGCCGCAGATCCCGGACGAGCCCCCAAATGAAAGACTAGTGGAGTGGATCCTTACTCGAGACCTGGGATAGGCGGCGGCCCGAATACTCGCAGGAGACCGGTCTTGATGCAAACAGCAAGAGGTTTATTGATTCATACCAGCGCGCTGGGGTCGAGACTCATAACCCATGCAGGGGCAGAGGAGTTCGACCCCGAGCAGAAATCACAGGAGGCTTTTAAAGGAAAAGAAACCACAACCAGGGGGTCTGCTGATGATTTGATACCACAACCAGGGGGTCTGCTGATGATTTGATAGTAAAAGTATTTCAATTAGGGCCCCACAGGGCTTCAGCTTTTATCTTTATGGCCCATCAGTTTGGGAAAAGTACCTGTTTTGCAAGCTATTGTGTTCAGGCCGGTTTTTTTTTCTTTTCTTTTATGACTCAGGCCAAGGGTCAGGGCCTGCTTAAAATTTTCCTATTCTTTCAGGTAGTTTCAGGGAAACTGAAACTCAGGCCTGATTTCAGAGGCTTCCTGAGGCCTGTCATGGCGTTAGTTTGGTCCTTTCACTCCCTGGCTGATCTTGGGAGTAAGCCTCACTTAAGTTTCTCTGACAATTTTCAGGGCTTGTTTCTGTGAGTCCCCAAGGAGCAGTGTATTCTAACTTGAAAACTGAATGGGTGGAAGTGTGCATTGAAAGCACATATAGTTCTTAACCTTTCTGATTATATACTCCTTTTTGAAGCTGTTGAAAGCTGTGGTCCTTCTCCCCAGGGGGGAAAAATACATGTATGCACAGAAAGACAATTTTACATACTAATTCTACAGGTGTTTACTGATTCCAAGCCTACTGACAGAAGGGAAAAAAAATAGGGAGCTGAAGTGAACTTTGAATATCAGTTCTTAAACTTTTTTCACAAATGCGTATCTCACAAAATTTATTTTACTGTGTAACACAGAAATCTTGCTTTAGTATTCAGGATGTTTTATTTAGTCTCTAGTGTTAGTTTTCCCCATGTTGTTAAAAAACAAACATTAGCCAGGATATTCCTGATATGCTAAGATTCCTAAGGATAGAAGAAAAACATAGATGTTGATTTCTGACTTTTGCTTTTTCAATTTTATTTCTTGCTTCCAGCGAAACATTTTCTCAGACTACTAATATGGCCAAAGATTTAGATGAAATCCCTTGCCAACCCCCAACTTTAGGTTTCCATTTCTTCTTTAACCAAAAAGTTTTTCATAACCAACCAACTTCTTTCCTTATTATACCTTCGGATGTGAGTGTTCAGGCATTATTTTGGCAAGTTGCATGTTTTATTACATTTATTACACAACAGCCTTGTTAAGGACTTAACTGTCCACATGTTACAGAGGTCGAAAGCCACTCCAAGAAGGTTAAGGAACTTGACTGAGACCAATTCTGGTACTAAGGTGGCAGCGTCAGGATATGAACCCATGTGGTTCTAGCTCCAAAGCCCATTTTCCTTCTGTCTTATCATCCTGCTCTGTGATCACAGAGTTCACCATTTTTTTCTGATCACTAGCTGACCTGATGCGAATTTTTAAAGCCCAAATTTCCATTAGTGGAAGGGGCTCCTTTTTTCTTCTACAGCCAGCCAAACAATTAACTGAATTTTTGTGTATTAAGTTAGACTTTAATAAAATGTCAAGGGTGCTGAATTTACAAGCTGTATTGTTAAACCCAAAATAAGGAAGGGGGCTTAGCTGGGTAATTTTCTGCCTGTTCTGTTAATAGAAATGGATGTTTCAGAGACCAGAGTTTGGACAGAAACAATTCCAGTGACTGAAAAGTTTGTGGAAGGCTTGTTAATAAACTTAGCATCATTTTTTTTTTTTTTTTTAATATAATTTATTTTATTATCATTAATTTACAATTACATGTGCAATATTACGATTATTAAACTACCCCTTCATCAGGTCCCCCCCACCAAACCCATTACAGTCACTGTCCATCAGTGTAGTGATACTATAGAATCACTACTTCTCTTCTCTGAGTTGTACTGCCCTCCCCGTGCCCCCCCAACATTACATCTGCTAGTCGTAATGCCCCTTTTTCCCTCTTATCCCTCCCTTCCCACCCATTTTCCCCAGTCCCTTTCCTTTGGTAACTATTAGTCCGTTCTTGGGTTCTGTGAGTCTGCTGCTGTTTTGTTCCTTCAGTTTTTTTCTTTGTTTTATACTCCACATATGAGTGAAATCATTTGATACTTGTCTTTTTCGGCTTGGCTTATTTCACTGAGCATAATACCCTCTAGCTCCATCCATGTTGTTGCAAATGGTAGGATTTGTTTTCTTCTTATGGCTGAATAATATTCCATTGTGTATATGTACCACATCTTCTTTATCCATTCATCTACTGATGGACACTTAGGTTGCTTCCATTTCTTGGCTATTGTAAATAGTGCTGCAATAAACATAGGGGTGCATCTGTCCTTTTTCAAATTGGGCTGCTGCATTCTTAGGGTAAATTCCTAGGAGTGGAATTCCTGGGTCAAATGGTATTTCTATTTTGAGTTTTTTGAGGAACCTCCATACTGCTTTCCACAATGGTTAAACTAATTTGCAGTCCCACCAGCAGTGTAGGAGGGTTCCCTTTTCTCCACATCCTCGCCAACATTTGTTGTTGTTTGTGTTTTGATGTTGGCCATCCTCACTGGTGTGAGGTGATATCTCATTGTGGTTTTAATCTGCATTTCTCTGATGATTAGCGATGTGGAGCATCTTTTCATGTGCCTGTTGGCCATCCGAATTTGTTCTTTGGAGAAGTGTCTATTCATGTCCTCTGCCCATTTCTTAATTGGATTATTTGCTTTCTGTTTGTTAAGGTGCATGAGTTCTTTATATATTTTGGATGTCAACCCTTTATCAGATACGTTTTTTATGAATATATTCTCCCATACTGTAGATGTCTTTTTGTTCTACTGATGGTGTCCTTTGCTGTACAGAAGCTTTTC